>JAJTUV010003742.1:0-65226 GCA_021653895.1 Mastomys natalensis | reverse complement strand
CTGCCCGGCTTCAGAATACCTTTTCACCTTACATCCTACTTTTATTTTAAAGAAAAACACCTTTCATCATTAAAGCAAATATTCAATAGAGATTGTGTCCTAAAATGATCATTATAGCATTTAGAACAAGCATTTTAAAAAGAGCCACAAACTGGAAGCCTTTGGGGTTATCATTAGTCAGCAGGTTTGTATCTACGGTAGGAAACATTTGCAAATATTTTAGTTTACTTTTTAAAGTCTGTGTGTCACACACACACACACACACAACACACCACGCACACATACAAATCCATTTTTTCCAGTTATCTTGAAAAATACAGAGTAGAGTCATGTTGGTGTTGGACTTTATACTTGCCAACAAATACCAAAGCTGTATGTCACTCACACACAAATCCATTTTTCTAGTTATCTTGAAAAATACAGAGTACAGCCATGCTGGTGTTGGACTTTACACTTGCCAACAAACCTCAGAGCTTCTGTTTGGGCAGGAAGTGTGCTTTCCAGTTCAGTGCAAATTCCATAAAACACTGCCCACAGCTTGTTTCTGGCAGGTATGCACATTTGCAGTTGCCTTTGTTCTGAACTACCCAAGCATATAAAACAATTTAAATAATTAATTTCTTGTAATTAAGACTAAAAAGGTGTACTGGTTGCTCTTCACTTTTTCAGGATTCCTTCCATCCTCAGTTCCTGAGCAAACGAGGACTAAAGTCATAGAAACTGGAAGGTCTGAATTTTAGGAGAAGCAGGTGTAAGGAAGTGTCACATGATGTCTTGATAGGAGCTGGAAGAAGAGAGAGGCCATTAGGAGAGAAAAGGAAGGAATAAAGGAGGGATGTTGAGGGGAGAACAAATTAACAGGAGAGACTTACCTTCTCTTTTTCATGATATAGAAGGCTACAGCTATCAGCCCCCAACACTAGAACTATTGCTACTATCCAGAAGATCAAGCCCATGGATACTTGTCCTGCACCTGGTTTGGAAGAATACAATGTATCAACAAGGAACCAGTCCCTGTTTCAAGTTCCCTATTCTAATTTAAAGTATATCCTTTTTATTCCTCATGAGTTAGACTGACCATTTCTTTCAGAATCTGGCTACATGCTATGCAAACAAATGTGAACTGTCTCCCTCCAGCTCTCTCTGTCTGAATCTCAGTGGTTACCCTCTTTTAGCATCAACTACTTCATTCTTAAAGTCAGAACAACAACACTTGCAACAAAGCTAAGTGACAAGCTGAAATGAAGCACAGGCAGCAAAGTGGCCAGTGCTCCTTCAGGACACACCCAGTATACTACAGCTATGTCTAGGGCCCTAGGTCCTCTCCACAGGGGAATGGATCTTCCAGAACCTTTTTATTTGCCACTGACCTCTGGATCTTTTGAGTTTCTGGGTCTTCGTTCTTCTTATACACAGGGCATCTTATCTCAAGTCTTTTGGGGTTCCTTTTTTATTTAGAATTCTGTACTTTCTCTTCTATCATAGGGGCTTCATCTCTGAAACTAGGCTTGTTCAACTCTCACTCCATGTTTGAAGGGTACCTCTACTCACTGGCAACCCAGGCTACAGCTCTTTCTTACCCCAGTAGAGGATGATATCCTGCCCTCCTAGACTGCTGTGCTTCACCCTGCAGGCCAGGCCAGCTTCCTCTCCAGCCTCCACTTCCAGGGTTGCTTGAAGATACCATGTCTCACCAGCATTCGGCAGGATGTCACCTCTGTGAGTACCCTGTTGCTCCTGGTCACCCCGCATCCACATCACCCACACAGGCTTTGGGTAGAAACCAGAGACATGACACACCAGCTTCAGATGGCCATGTGCAGGGTTGGAGCCACTGGACAACCAGGCCACTGGCTTCTCTGTACTCACCAAAAATAAGAAAGAAATCTTAAAGGAGGAATTTTGTGTTAGGGGCTCCAGGTCTCCTGTCAAGTTCATGCTTCCCACACGCCCACCTCTGAGATGACTTGCCTATTAGTTCAATCCAATTTGTATCCCCTGACTAGGAAGACCATCCCTGACACTTCTACCCGGCTCTCTGATCTGAACCTCCTGTAGCCTTCCTCTGTACTCTAGAACAACCTGACTTCAGCTGATACAGCCTGGCTCAAATAAGGGATAGCTCAGTTCTTATCCCCAGTGTTTATTTAACTCAATTTATAGATTCTAAGAGTGGCTGTCAGTGAAAAGATTAAATCCCACATGCTTAATCATCTCTTCCTAGGCCTTGCCCTTCCTCTACAGCTGACAGGGATGGAAAAACCTAGATGGATCAAGAGAGGGCCAGGGTAAAGTAGCAGGCTGACCTTGCTTCTCCAGGTCTGACTTCCCTGCCTCTAGGAGGCCACGGACAAACTGGGGGCACGTGTCATTCAGGAGCATCTGCACTGTTTCGCTTGTCCCTTGATCACCGTTGAGCACTTTGATGGGCAAGTCTAACCAAGATGGGGCCCCTGGGACCGTCTGCCAGGAAGTTCCCTGGAATCTCACGACATATTCTCCTTGAAATGCTACATGTAAAAAGCTTTGTGAAGCATTCCCAGGGTACATTTCACAGCCAGCAGACAACTGGATCTCAATGGGATCTGTAAGGAGAGGGGATGGAAGCCAAAGAGTTAATGATTAAGGAATTTGGAAGAAAGGAGAGGAAACTGGCATGAAGATTATAGTTAGGTGCCAGTTGAGGGAAATGATCATGGTGTCCTAGAGCAGGATTGAGCTATTTTCAGAAGGGACACGGATTACTTTAGCAGAAGTGACAATCTAAGGGTGGAAGAGAAGAGAAGCTCATCACAGATGCCCACAGTTATCCAGTTGGGGTTCCGGAGCATTCTCCCCACTGGATTCATGGTTCATCCCTACACTCACAGTCTTCTTTAGGTACCATCATTTTGACTAATTCCTGGATGTCCCTGGTAAAGCTGACTCGATAGACTTGAAACAGACGCTGCAACTTCTCCCACTGCTGGTTTACTGAGCTTGCCCTGGGACCAGGGCTTCGTGAAGCTGATGGTATCTGAATCATTACTCCAACGGTGGGTCTGCAGATCCCCCAGCCAGACCACGATGTCTGTGCGGGACCAGCTTCTGTTGGTGAAGGAAGACATCTGTAGGCAGCGGAAGGTGTAATTCTTTTGCTGGACTGGAACAATGGAAAACGAAAGAACATAGTGAATGGAGTCTTCAGGCAGACTGCAGTAGGAAAAAGCCCAGCTTTAGCTGTGTTTCTGAAGGAGAGGCAGACTCACTGTAGTTCTGAATTGTGCTCAGTTCTGAGCCTGATCTAACCATTGTTCCTCCCACTAACTGCTGTAAGCAGGGAAGCCAAATTCCACCTCCACCTGCCCACTATCACACAGTGCTTCCAGGGAGGCTCACTCTCCCTTCCTTCTCTAGCTGGTTCTGTGAGCCCTTTTACTCACCTTCAGATTGTCCCCAGACCTGTGGGAATGCCCACAGCAACAGGCAAGTTAGGTACCACATAGCACCAGAAGGGAGTTGGCACAGCTCTGGCCTCTGACTTCTGTGGTTTACTCTGCTCCCAGCCCCGTATACAAAGGCTCTGGGACTTTTGTAGCAGAGCCTGCCAAACCCGGAAGGAAATGCAGACAGGTTTGGTAAACTACTCTTTTACAAAGGCAACCCTCCCCTCATAGTTGAGGGTTGCAGTGCAGCTTTAATCAGAATTGCTACACAAATAACGTTTCTATACTGTCTTTCCATTATACTAAAGAATGAGTTTGAGGCCATTTACCATCTCAATTTGAAAGCAAGACACAAAGTTGCATTTGTGTTACAACTCTGATTGTATTTAAAAAAAAAAAAAGCGAGGGGAAAAAATGAAAGAAAGTTTTGATCTTGGTAGCAGGCACTGTCTGTGGGTGCTCTGTTTTACACATTTGGCTCTTCCCGGATCTCCACAAGTATCACAGTAATAATAATAAAAATAATGATGATAATAGACGTGATTCTTACAGTGGTAATTGAGAGGACAGGACTAGGCAGGTCAAGTTTCTTAATAGATCCCCTATCCCCACAGTGTCACATGTCAGATTCTTTTTCTCCTTACCCTGGAGTCTACTCCCCTTTCCTTATCTGTCCTCTGCTCTCCCGACTCCATTTTGGGAGAGTACAGGCATATTTCACTTGTACTATATATTGTACTATGTCATGTTTTGTGAGATTTGAAAACTTGTGGCAGTCTGATGTGCAGAAAAGGTGAAAGTGACGCGATGTGCCCACTCAAAGGGCTACCGCGCAGTGAAAACATGTGCCGGACACCTGCATACAGGCTGTTTCCTACTCTCCTCAAAGAACGAATCTCTTTTATTGAGAACAGAGACAAGATTACAGGGTGTGCCTGTGAGTTGTATGACCATTCCCAATTTCTCACATTTAAAACAAGCAATGCCAAAAATGGTTGCTCAAAATTTCACTTACTCTGAGAAAGGAGAAGTGGTCCCTAGGCAAATCGGACTCCCGCAGCATCCCGATACCATCTTCCTCGTTCCTTTTTAGTCACTCTCGTTGTATGCTTTGCTCTGTCTTTTTCACTTGTCTCCTAAGTGGGTCCCTTCTCTATGTCCCCACCCTTAACATCACCCCAACCTTCTGCTTCAACTATATGAAATACCTTTCACGAGAAGACAAAAGAACCCATCATCGACCTAGCCTATAGGATGTTCTGGCCTGCTGTGGCTTGCCTTGGAGCATCTTCTGGGACCCTACTCTCAGCCTCACATGCTTTCAGTCCCCTAGATACAGCTTCTTCCTGACTATGATCTCATTCACGAATAGACCCTTGGAGGACTCTTGCCTCTGAGGCCCTACCTAATTTCCACTCAGACTTCAAACTTTAATGTTATTTTCTCAGGAGAGCCTTCTCAAGTTTCCCAGACAGTGTGAATAAAAGCAGGAAAGCTAGCTAGCCCATCCCCACACACTGTGTGCAGCTACCTTTATGGGCCTTTCTTCCTAACACACAGGCCTTGTAATTACAGAAATGTTAGTTTGACTCCTCTTTGTCCTTGCTATAATCAGCTGGAGGCTTGTCAGAACACCAGAATCACATTTCTGAACCCAGACTCCTCCCATTCTGTCCTCACCAACACTTCACTCCTGCTGTGCCCCACTGTTGTAAAAGTCCTAGAGGACAGGCTTCTCCCTCCAGAAGAGGCAGGGAAGGTGCTCTCGGAGGTGGCTCTAGTCCACTAGACCTTATGTTTACTGCATATTGCTCCAACAATTTGACATGACACGGAAAAGTTCTGTTAAAATAAAGGGTTAAAACAATGATTATTTTTATTTAGTTCAAAATATTTTGGTTAGAGATTTAAAGTTTTCATTGTAGAAAACTTTTACCTCCTTAGTTAGGTTTATTCCTAAATGTTTTGTTTTCTTTGAGACCGTTGTGAATGGGAGTGTCTCTATGCTATCTTTCTGGGCATGTTAATTATTGTTGGCATATAGAAAAGGTATTGACTTTTGTAAGTTTATTTGTATCTTACCACCTTGCTGAAACTGTTGATCACTTATTTCTAGGAGTTTTTTGGTTGAATATTTGGAATATCATGTCATCTGCATATGGGGTTAGTCTGACATCTTTTCCTATTTCTATCCCTTTAATTTTCTTCTCTTGCCTTCTCGCTTCAGCTTGTGCTTTAGGTAGTCTGTTGAAGAGAAGCAGGAATAATGAGCAGTCCTGTCTCAATCCTGGTTTCAGTGGTTCACTTTAGGTTTTCTGGATTAGGATTCTGACTGTGGGTTTGTCATATATATCCTTTATGGTATAGAGCTATGTTTCCTCCAGTCTTCTCTCTCTAATACTTCATCATGAAGGTATGTTGAATTTTGTCAAAGAGTTTTTCTGCAGCTCTTCAAATGATCATGTGATTTTTGTCGTCAAGTCCATTTGTGTGACTTATTACATTCCTATTGAGTTTCATATGTTGAACCATCCCTGAATCTCTGTGATAAATCCAACTTGATATTGCTAGATATTTCTTATATTCTGTAATCAGTTTGCAATGATTTTATTGAGAATATTTGAATTCATGTTCATTGTTTATTGGTCTGTAGTTTTCCTTTTTGATTATCTTTATAATGTTTAGATATAAGAGAAATGCTGACTTCATAGAAAGAACTTGGACGTGTTCCTACTGTTACTATTTTTTTTTTAAAAGTAATTTGAAAACATTGCATATAGATCTTGTATGTAAGTCTGTTAGAGTTCTGCTATGACTTTACCTGGGCCCTTTTGTTTTTGTTTTTTAAGTTAAAGACTTTTTACTACCATTTAAATATCTTCATTTGTTATTGTTCTGCTTACATTGTTGAGCTTTTCTTGGTTTAACTTTGGTGGTTTGGATGAATGTAGAAATGCATCCATTTCTTTTAGATTTTTCAAATTAATGGAGTGCATGGATTTAATACATTCCATATATATTCTGAGTTTCTTTGGCATCCATGTACTTACTTCTGATTCTGTTAATTTGGGTCCTCTCATTCTTTCTTTTTGCCAATTAGGCCAAGGTTCTGTTGATTTTGTTGTTTATCTTCTCAAAGAATCAACTCTTAGACTCACTGATTCATTGTATTGTTTTCTTTCTTTCTATGTTATTGATCTCTGCTCTAATATTTATTATTTGCTATCTACTGAACATGGGATTGGGTTATTCTTGTTTTTCCAGCTTATTGGGGATTGCATCATTAAGGCTTTTGTAATTTTTAAAAAAGAAAATAGTTTAATTGCTTCTAATGTATATGGACCTCTTGCCTGCATAAATGTCTGTGTACTCTGCAGAGGCCAGAAGAAGTCAGCAATTGTCTGATCTCAGAGTTACAGAAGGTTGTTAACTGCATGTGGGTGCTGGGAATCAATCCTGACTCCACTAGAAGAGCAGTTGGTGCTCTTAGTCACTGAGACATCTCTCCAGGCCCTCTTTCTGGTTTTTTAAATGTAGGCACTTAGAGTTCTAAAATTCCTTCATAAGACTGTTTCCAATGATAGATAGAGACGCCTGAAAGCATGGAAGAACCACTCCAAAGAAGGAACAAGAGATGAAAAAGGACTGAAAGACCAAGGAGGACAGAGAGACAAAGAAGGACAGAGAAACACAGCAGGACAGAGAGACAAAGGAGGACTGAGGTTTTGTTGTGTTGTATTTTCATTTTTGCTTAGTTCTGAGAACTTTTTTCTTCTCTGATTTCTATCTTTGACCCATTCATCATTCAGTGATGAGTTGTTCAATATCTTCGAGTTTGTGATCGTATTAGAGATGTGTTTGATGTCTATTTCAAGTAAAGCATTATGGTCAGATAGACTACAGGGAGTTAATTCAGTTTTTCTGAATGTTTTTAGGGTTTGTCATGTGTTACAGGATGTGGTTTATTTGGAGAAGCTTTCATGGGCTACTGAGAAGAGGGTGTACTGTATGGTGTTTGATATCTGTTAAGTCCATCTGATGTGTGATGTCATTTTTTTTTTATTATTTTTTGTTCTGATGTTCCTTGTGTGCATTAGAGAAAATGGGGTACTGAAATCACTTATTATTAATAGGTTGACATTAATCTGTGTTTAATTCAGTAGGAGGTCCTGCATGAAACCAGAGTATAGTGCATATATGTTTAGGGCTATACATAATGTCTTCTTTGTTAATTGTTCCTTTAATTAGAATGAATTATCCCAATTTGTCTCTTTTCATTAGGTTCAGTTCAAAGTCTATTTTCTCTGATAATAGAATAGCAACACCTGCTTGCTTCCTGATCCCATTTGATTGGAGTGATTTTTTTCCCATGGTTTCAGGTGTTATGTATCTCTAATTCTAGATGAATTTCTTGTAATCAGCAGAAAATGGAATTTTTCTTTTTAATCCTTCAGCCAAGCTGTGTCTTTTGATTAGAAAGTTAAAGCTGTTAACATTTAACGTTATTAGTGAAAGGTGTACATTGGTTACAGTCATTTTGAAGTTTTGGTTTCCTTGCTACTATGTTCTTGTTGTACTTTATATTTCAATAATTATAGCTTCATTTTTTTCTCTTTAGAGGCCCTTCACTGTATTTATCTCTACATTTAGTCCAAAGTGTTATTTCCTGAATTCTGTTTGTGGTTGTTTTGCAAGACATAGTTGTTTTAGCATGTTAGGTCTCAGAAATGTTTTACTTTCATCTTTAACCACGGTAGATAGGTTTTTTGGTTGATTGGTTGGTTGGTTGGTTGGTTGGTTGTTTTTTTTTTTTTGGTAGTTTTTTTTTTTTTTTTTTTTGAGTACAGTAGTCTAGCTTGGTTGTCATAGTCTTTTAGAAAGTGGAATCCATTGTTCCAAGTTCTTGTGGCTTTTAAGTTCCCATTGAGATATCAAGTATTATTCTGAGGAGTTTTGCTTTATGTGTGGCTTGTATTTTTCTCATAGCTTTCAATACTTTCTTTGTTCTGTATAGTTAGTGTTTTAACAATAATATGCCATAAGGGGTTTGTTTTCTGGTCTTGTCTACTTAGGGCTTTTGCATCTGTGTGGATATGTCTTTGCTTAGTTTGAAGAAGTTTACCTTATGATCTTGATCAATATCTGATCTATGCATTGTCTTCTTCCTCATGTATGATAATAATCTGAAGATTTGGTCTTTTCATGGTGTCCACATTTTCTGCTTGTGTTTTTTTTTTTTTTTTTTTCTGTGTCTTTTAAGCTTTTTTCAAATTCCTTCTTTGTTTGGCCTAATTGCTTTATCTCCATGTCCTGATATCTTGTCTTCCATTTTATCCATTTTACCTGTACACCTTTCCTGTGAATTTTCTGGTTGGGTTATTGTGTTTTTCACTTCCATCTCATGTTAGCTTGAGTTCTCTTCAATGTTTTTTTCTCTTTACTCAATTTGTTTCTCAAATCCTGGAGTATCTGCTGTTACATGCCCCCTGGTTTCGTGTTTCCTTTAATATCACTTAGGCATTTATACTTTTTGAACTCATTTTCTTTATGTTCATTGAGCTAGTTGTGTCTTCTTTAAATTCCTGAAGTCTTTGATGATGTTTATGATTTTTGTAAAACATTCTGTATTCTGGGGTTCATATGGGCAATTCTCATTGGAGAGCATTTTGATAGGACTTGTGAATTTTGAGGAGGACATACTGTCTTGACCTTTCATGTTTTTATGTTGTGACGTGGAGATATATGCTTCTGTTGCTGGATGTGTGTCTGAGGTGGACACAGCAGTCTAGGCTGTGAACACAGGATGTGCTTCCTGGCCTGACCTGGAGGTCAGGAGAGGTGAAAACAGGACTCATCAGGCTGGGCCAGGTACTGTTTGCTGTACCTGGTGTGGGTCTGGGAGTTGGGGAGGTCTCAGCAGTATCCAATCCCAGCAGACTCATTAGGCTGGGCCAGAGCACAAGATGTGTGGACCTGTCTGAACCTGGAGTGTGGATCTGGGAGAGGCCCTAAAGGGTGCCTGCAGTTTGGTGGAGCTCTGCCGGGATATTCATGTAGGTCTTCTCCATCAGTGTACCATATGGGCTGACTAAAGGATTGCTGGTAGGACAAATACAGGGTCTGGTGAATTCCAAAAAGAGAGAAAATGTCCAAGAGAAGGTCATGATGTGTAGAAAGCAGCCAAGGGCAGACTGGAGTTGAGCCACCTTTAGATGTTGAGATACGAATTTTCATGCCATATCTTCCAACTCTTTTGGCTAATACAATTTCTCTTTCCTATCATGACTTGACCTTTGCAGAAAGCCTTGTTAAAGTTTTCTGTTTCCCCATGTAAATGCCCTTATACAATCTGTATATTACCATGAAACTAGATAGCCCATAGACAAAGGGGAACCCAAATGCTACTGTTTTGGTAAAGAAATGTGCCAATAAAATGTGTCCTGATGACTCATAGATCAGCGTTTATTGCAGAAGCTCCCTTCTGTCCTAGATGGGAATAAAAACAGAGATGCACAGCTGGACAATGTGCAGCGAGTGACATACATTGGAATACTCTGTCCTTAGTGGAATGTCTCTATCAAGTTCTTCCCATCAGGGCTCAGGGAACCATGTGGAAGAAGAGGCAAAATGATTGTAAGAACCACAGGGGATGGAGAACACCAAGAAAACAAGGCCTAACTACAGTAGGACTGTTGAACATATGAGTTCACAGAGACTGTGGCAGCCTGCAGACAGCCTGCACATGCTACACCCAACGGGACCCAGCACCATGAGGAGAAGTGGACACAAGTTCACATCTCTAGACACGAAGCTATATCCAACAGATAACCATTGATAATGAGAATTTAGCTTTTCAGTGGAGTCTCACTCTTTTTTTTTTTTTTTTCGGTTTTTTGAGACAGGATTTCTGTGTGTATCCCTGGCTGTTGTGGAACTCACTCTGTAGACCACACTGGCCTCAAACTCAGAAACCTGCCTGCCTCTGCCTCCCTTGTGCTGGGACTAAAGACATGCGCCACCACTGCCCGGCTGGAGTCTCACTCTTAAAGCCAGGCCCCATGCTCATCAGTAGGAACCTAACCGATAATAAGCTCAATGACATTTTTGGAGGTTCTTAGTGTCATAATATTTGTTGGGGCTTGTCTTTTCTTTTTTCTACCTTACAGCCTTTGCATATATATCATAGTTTTTGGTTTTCAGCTTTTATGGGATTTCTCCTCTTGTGAATTTGTGTGTCTCTGCATCTCTACATGGTTTTTGAGCTTTTTCTTTATCTATTTTTCTTTGATTTGTTTGTTTTGACCTATTCTGGTTTGGATATTTTTCCTTCTCTAATTTTATATTATTATTATCATGACTATTATATGCTTATTTGTATCCTAATTTGAGAGAAAAAGAAAGGATATGGATTTGGGTAGGTGGAGGAAATGGGGAGGATATGAAAGGAGTTGGGGGAGGGGAACCATAATCAATATATTATATTTTTAAAAATCAATTTCCAATTAAACTAAAACTGTATTACAATTTCTCCTGCCAGAACCCTTAGAATATCAGTTGGATAGATCTTAATTTTTGTCACTATTGTTCTTAATTTACCAGCCGTGATTCACCTTATACAGACCATAAAATGCATTCTCAAAGCAGAACATTTCACAAGCCTGGGGTTTTAATTCCTTCTGGATATCTTTCATTCTTCTAAATCTTATTGAAGATCCTATCAACATTTCTCATCCACAAACATACCCATAAGACAAAAATGTCCTTATGCTTTTGTTGCTGACCTCATGTACCTTAGAGGCTCCTACTTAGGAGGAGTCCTCTTGTTTTAGGTTGTCACCTCTCATCATCCCATGGCAGAGTCTCCTGGCCCCTGATGGAAGTTAGAAAGCATTGCCCTGCACACAGAGCCAGAAACAACACAATGTCACTTTGTCAGCTCACTGTATTACTATTATAGTTTTTTGCCTCCCTTTTTTGTAGGCAAGCTTCTTTGAGTTTGTATGTGGTCTTTGGAACTTATTATTAGTTTACATTTCAGCTAATATCTTCAAGTCTTTAAAGTATATGTTGGGATGGGTAAGCTGTAATGTCTAACTCTCTCTTGATGACAGAAATGATCATTTCCACAAACCCTTTCACCTTTCTCTTCTACCCATCTCCATTCTGTTTGTCACTGACTGACACTCAGAAGCAGTCTCTATCAGGGATCCCACTTGTCTAGGGTACAGAGTGGACAACAGCAACAGAAGAAGACAATACACACCAAAAAGAGACAAGAGCAAATATTTACACAAAGGAAAAATCCAAACATCCTGACTCCGGATGCCAGGACAAAAACATGAACATCCTTCTTCTCAGTAGCTTTTGCCTCTTTCAGAAACCAGTAACCATATTGCAATAGGCCCAGAAAAGAGCAATTTATCCAAAGCACAAGATGAAGACTTGAAAATAGTGATTATGCATAAGGATACCCAGGCTTATAAAAGAAACACTACCACAGCTTAACCTCACATAGTGATAGCAGGTGACGTTAATACCTCACTCTCACCAATCGACAGGTCATCCAGACAAAAAACAAACAGAGAAATGCTGGAGTTCAACAGTGTCATAATAAATACATCTAGTAGGTATTTACAGAACATTTCATCCAGATACAAAAGAATACACCTTCTTCTCAGTAGCTTATAGGACTTTCTCTAAATTAACAGCACTCTTCAACACAAAGCAAGTCTCAACAGATATAAGAAAATCAAAATAACATTCTGCAATCTATCTGACCACCATGGATTAAAGCTGAATATCAACAATAAAAAGTATACCAATTCATAGATATGAACAACTCACTACTAAATGAAAAATGGAGGCAGGAATCTAGAAGGAAATTAAAAATCTTCCTTTAATTGAATAAAATAGAAAACACAACACACCTAAACCAATGGGACACAATGAAGGTAATTCTAAGAGACACATTGATAGACATAAGCAATTTAAACATGTCGCGTCCACCTTGACCAGCAATTAAGACATGACATGGTCGGATCCTTCTGAGTCAGCTTTATTGCAAGAACGACTCTTGACTTATGGACGGGGATGGGGACCAGAACGGGGACAGGGACGGGGACCGCAAGCAGCAGAAATGAGCTGCTTATATAAATGCCCAAGGCGGGCTGGGTGACATGTTATCTCAGGATAGGTTAGACTGCCAATACCTCATTAGCATAAGCCTGCTCGCTCCAGAGGGGCATGAGGCGGATGCATGCACAAAGGACTTGTTTACCAGTTTAGCTGAGCTGGTCAAGCTGGAAGCCAGCTTCTTACATTGTCAGGTGCTAGTCATAGGACTTTGCAACTGTCCCAGGTGCTATCTTAAACACAGCTGCCTACATAAACATTCCCAGAATTCCTAGAGATAGTAGTAATTAAAAGTCTCCCAAACAAAGGAAGCCCAGCGACAGATAGATTCAGCCCATCATTCTACCAGAAATTCAAAGAAAAACGAATACAAACACTCCTCAAATTATTCTGCAAAATGAAAAATGAAGGAACATTGTCTAATTCTTTTACAAAGCCAAAATTACACTGATACCTAAGCCATAAAAAAAAAAAAAACTGAACAAAAAAGAAAATTACAGACCTATGACTCTAGGCTTAAAAATTATAAATAAAATGTTGAGAAATCAACCAAAGAACACATATTGCAGGATACTTATTCACTGCAAACCTGAGATTGTATTATTTACGGAAAAAGAAAACAAACCTGTGTTTGTGGTGTGGCTTAGACCTTAACACACATCTTTACCTTTTCTGGCTGAAAACAGACATGTCCTTAGTACAGATTTTTAACCCCAAACAATGAAGGTAAAGTTAGTTTGTAGAAGGAAGCACCCATGTTTGAAAGTGACGAACTAGAGAAAGATTTAGCAGAATAGGGTATGCCCAAGTCTCATGAGAAGAGGGAAGAAAAAGAAGCTACTTAAGAGAGCAATGCAGAGAGAGAGAGGAAGAAAAAGAAAAGCAAGGAGGCGGTTTTACTGGGAGAGTCTTACAGAGACAGGTTGCAGAAAGAGAACAAGCTAGACATAGATGAAGCCATTACAAACCAGAGAACGAAAAGGAGCCAGAAGACTAGAACAGATGCCAAAGGTAGTTTGAGGCCAAGCAGAGCAAAAAGTCAGAGACCAAGAGAGAAGCCAGATTGAATCAACTCACTTGGAAAGGAGTTTGAGCCACAACTGCTGAGTTGAATCAGCCAACAAGAATTCAGAAATAGCAACAGTGAGCTTATTCAGCAACAAGTCGCAGAGTCTGAAAACATGCTAGGCCTAGATTCGATTGCATGGAGGCTAGAAGCTTCCAGGACTAGGCCTAGGTTAGCAGAGAAGGAAGTAAACCTCAGTGATGAGTGATGACAGTCACACCAGGTGAGTAAACGTCACTTTTACAAACACATTAAAAAGATTATCCATCATGATCAAATAAGCTTCAGATCAGAGACAGAGGGATGGCTCAACATACATAAATTGATAAATGTAGTTTATCATGAAAACAATCTGAAAGACAAAACCTATATGATCATCTCATGAGATGCAGAAAAGTCCTTTGAGAAAATCCAATGTTCCATCATGATAAGAGTCCTGGAGAGATTAGTGGTACAAGGGACATACCTCAACATAATAAGGGCAGTTTACAGCAAGTCCACAGTCAGCATCAATCTAAACTGAGAGAAACTGAAAGAATTTCCATTAAAATCAGGAACAAGTCTACTTTATATCTATTGAATATAGTACTTACAGTCTCAGCTATGCAATGAGGCAACTGAAGGAGATCAAGGGGCTGCACATAGGAAAGGAGGAAGTGACAGTATCTTTATCTACAGATGTGAATTTATACACAATATACCATAGAACCTCTTATAGGCAACTTCTACAGCCGATAAACACACTTAGCAAAGTAGCATAATACAAAATGAGCATTCAACACTGAGCAGCCTTGTCCCACACCAATGATGAACAGATGGAGAAAGGCATCAGGGAAACCAATCTTTCATAATAGCCTCAGGAAAAATAAAATATCTTGTGATCACTCTAATCTAGCAAGTGAAAGATGAATGAAGAGGTTGAAGATGACACAGAGGATTTTCCGTGCTCATGGGTTGGAAAGACTGATATAGTGAAAATAGACACCCTGCCGAAAGCAGTCTACAGATTCAACACTATCCTCATCAAAATTCCAAACATAATTATTCACAGCAATTGAAAAGACAATTTTCAGCTTCATATGCAAACATAGACAAACAAAAGCCCCAGAATGGCTAAGACAATTCTGAATAATAAGAGAAATGCTGGAGATATCAAATCCCTGATTTTCAAGTTGTACCACAGAACTAAAGTAATAAAAATGGCATACTATTGGCATAAAAACAAACACATTCATGGAATTTAAGACCCAGACTTAAGTCCACACACCTACAGACACCTACATTTTGACAAAGAAGTTGAAAATACACACTGGAAAAAAGAAAGGTGTTAGTAGACTGGATGGCTGCATGCAGGGGCAAATAGATTCAAATTCACCACCCAGCCCAAAACTCAACTCTACATGTATCTTGGACCCCAACATAAAGACAGATACCCCAAATATCATAGAAGAGAAAGTGGGGAATAGTCTTGGACTTATTGGCATAGGAAAGTACTTCCTGACAAAGCACCTATAGACAGGTTCTGAGAATAATTAATAAATGAAACTGCATAGAGGTGAAACTTTTCTATATGGCAAAGGATACCATTATTCAGGCAAAGTGGCAGCCTGCAAAATGGAAAAAGATCTTTAACAATTACACATGTGTTATAGGGTTAATATCTAGAGTATATAAAGAACTTTTAAAAAAACTGGACATCAAGAAGACAAATAACCCAATTGAAAACAGCCATGTCCAGCACATCAAAAGCTAAACCTTGGAGTTCCTGGAAGAGAACAGTACAAACACTGATGATGTAACTACTCTGTAATATGGATTAGGGAAAGTTTTATTGTAGGCACAGGACAGAGAACAGTCAGAGGCATTTTTGAAAGAGTTCAGAGCAGAGAAAGAAAGTAGACTGAGCATGGCCAGCAGACTGGTCCTGGCCAGGGGAGAAGCAGAAACAGAAGAGAGAGAGAAAGGGTGAGGGAGAGAAAGACAGACATGGCTGAAACAGCAGGGTTACAAAGAGAAGTAAGTGGCTAGAGGGGGAGAAGCCCATGAGCTGGAGAAGTGTAGAGTTGGGGCAGCTATGTACCTGAGAGAACATGGAGGCCAATGTATGTTTAGGTAATCTAATAGATGCCATTGTAGAGAGAAAATCTTGTGTATTGTATGGATGCATCACCTGTCAATTAAAAAACTATGGCCTATGGCTTAGGCAGGAAATAGAGGTGGGACATCCGTGAGGAACAAAGAATTATGGGATAGAGCCAGGGAAGAGACTGGCTGGAAAGATGTGAGGAGACAGACACATGGTACCTGAGCACAGGTAACTGGCCACATGGCAGAATATAAGATAGAATAAATGGGATATTTTAAGTTATATATAATCAGAGAAGAGCCTATATATATGGTCAAGGCATTTGTAAATATATTTTGAGTTTTATTTCTGGGAACATGGGGCTGGGAGGTAGACCCAGGCATAACTTCAACACATGATCTGTGCCTTTTGCCAGCAATAAGGGAAATGGCTCCTTTTGTATATCAGAACCTGCGTCACAATTTCCTGAGGAATGCTGGCTTTTGTCTAGCTGCCAGAATTTGGGGACATAAAGTTACCTTTGGATCTGACAAAGATCAGTGACTGAGGGGCAGAGAGTCACACAGACTCTCTGGGATTCATTTACAGAAAAGAGAGAGAGAGACAGCCTGGCGGTGGTGGCGCACGCCTTTAATCCCAGCACTTGGGAGGCAGAGGCAGGCGGATTTCTGAGGCCAGCCTGGTCTACCGAGCGAGTTCCAGGACAGCCCGGACTACACAGAGAAACCCTGTTTTGAAAAAACAAAAAAAAAAACAAAAAAAAAAACAAAAAAAAAAAAAAGAAAAGAAAAGAGAGAGAGAGAGAAAGAAAAAAGCTAACAACTTTATTTTATGGTTTGCTGTATATAAGGACATATTAATGTTTCAGCAACTCAACAAGAACATAGTCTTACTGGAGCTGAATCTGACTATCAACCCTTAGGATACTCTCTAGTAAACTCATAACAAAAAAAGTTTAAAACAAACCCAGGTACTCACACTTCTAAAACCCCTTGTCATGTTTTTTACATTATTGCAAACCAGGCTTTATGGCACATATAAGTTTAATTCCACCACAGTTCAAAACTACACCTCTCTATATTGCCTAAGTTAGAATTAATTTCTGTACGTTCAGAAGTAAAACGAAATTCCCAATACCTGCAGCATAATTTAACAATACTTGGGGCAATCAACCTGTAGGAAACTGGGTAACTAATGCAGAAAACCCCAACTCTAAGATCACTGTCCTACATAGATGAAATGTATCTGGAATAGGTGTACCCCCTCCTGGTGCACAGCGGTATTACAATAATATGAGCAAATTGGCTCAACCTGCCCAAAGGATACTGATCAAGATACTACTATCAAAAGAATCTAGCGTAATGCATCAGGAATGGAAAATATACAATGATCCTGGGATTACCCACGCAACCAGGATCTCATGCAATAGACCTTCACATACACAATCTAATTGATAAACTAATTGTCTTTAAAGACACAAGATACATTAGGAGTTAGGTTCTAGTATTCCAGACAGCTACAATCTCAAGAATCTATCAACCACAATGGGCTTATACACCTGTTATTACTACTCTCTAGGGACACCATTGTAGGATTACATAGTATGTGGACTTGTGACAGCTCATCATGGAAAATAAAGATGATATGCCCACTGATAGAGTCTTGGCTATCTAAACGTGGGATTCCCAGATTCAGTACCCTTAGGTGCCAATGATATGGTCAAACTGAACAAGTTGACATCAAACATGTTTGCCTACACTCATAATGCTTTGTCATGGCTTTAAAATATACCTTTAAATATGTATTATGTATGTTCCTTGGATGTAGCAGAAAGATTGATCCTGTTTTTTTTTTTTTTTTTTTTTTTAAATCCAATCTGTTAGTCTGTCTCTTTTCATTGGAAAATTGAGACCTTTGAAGCTGAGAGCTATCAATGAGCAGTGTAAGTAGATTCCCACGTTTTGGGTGCTGTAGCATGAAGTACAATACAATGAAGTACAATGGGTTCCTCTTCTTCTAATTTACTGTTCTGGGATTATTAATTCCTAGTGTATTATTGAGTATTGAAGTTTTCCTTCTAGTGACTTCTGTAGATCTGCGTTTATAGATGTAGATTGCTTAAATATGGTTTTATCATGGAATGCTTTCTTCATCTATTTTGATTGAAAGTTTTGCTCTGTAGATTATTCTAGACTGTCTTTATGTTCTTTTAGAGTTAGTTAAAAAAAATCTATCTAGGTTCTTCTGACTTTCAGTGTCTCCATTGAGAAGTAAAGTGTTTCTAATAGATGTCTTTTTTCTTTGCAGCTTTTAATATTCTTTTTTTGTTCTGTATACTTAGTGTTTTAATTATTATGTGTCATGGGGACTTTCTTTCCTGATCCAGTCTATTTGGTGTTCTATATGTTTCTTTCATCTGAATAAGCCTTATTTCTTTAGGAAAATTTTCCTCTATGATTTTTGTTGGAAATATTTTCTGTACCTTTAGCCTGGGTTTCTTCTTCTTTTCTTAATATTTTTACATTTGGTGTGCCAAATTTCCTGTATGTTTTTTCCTGAATTTATTTTAGATTTAACAATTTTTCTTTGACTGAGGTATCCATTTCTTATCATGGTCTTCAGTGTCTGAGACTTGCTCATCTCTCATGAGCTGTTGATGAAGCTTGCTTCTGAGTTTCCCATTCAAGTTCCTAAAGTTTATATTTAGAGTTTTACTTCAGTTTTGGTTTTCTTTAGTGATTCCTTTCTACTTTGAGGTCCTGAACTATTTTCTTTATTTAATTCCACTGTTGGCTTATGTTTTCACAGATTTCCTTAAGGGATTCATTCATATCCTTTTAAAGGTAAGTGGTGGTTTGAGTAGGAATACCCCCATAGGTTCATATAGTTGAATGCTTAGTCATCATGGAGTAGTGCTACTTGGAAGGATTAGAAGGTGTGGCCTTGTTGGAGTACATGTAGCCTTGTTGGAGGAAGTAAGTCACTGGGGTGGGCTTTGAGGTTTCAGTTGTCCAAGTCAGATCCAGTGGTTCTCTCTTCCTGTTGCTGGTGGATCTGGATGTAGAACTCTCAGCTCCTTCTCCAGCACAATGTCTGGCTGCATGCCACCATACTTCCTGCCATGTTGAAAAAGGACTAAATGTCTGAAACTATAAACAAACCCCAATGGAATATTTTCCTTATAAGATTTGCCATGGTCATGGTATCATTTCACAGTAGTAGAACACTAAGGCAGGTTCTTAATATATTCATTATTGCTATTTTGAAGTCCTTGTATTGTACTTCAGCTATATTGAATTTCTTGGGGCTTATTGTAATAGGGTTTCTGGTCTCTAGTGAAAACATCTTGTCCTGGTTGTTATTGATTGTGTTTTTTATGCTGGTATAGGTATCTGGTTTGGGGATGATTGTAGTTCTAGCTGTTAATATCTGGCCTTATTTTTATTGGGTGGGTTTTTTATTCCTTTTTTGTTGTAACCCTCCCTGTATCTTAGGAGATTGTGTTTGATGTGGGTTGCCTGGTAGGGAATACCTCTGAGACCCTGTCAGGCATGGCTCCTGGGAATACTTTGTAGAATATATTCCTAGGTATTGGGAGTTGACATGAAATAATGTGGATAAACTAAAAGGGTGGGGGCTCACCAGTCCACAGGAGGGAGGAAAGTTGAGTCTGCTAAGAGGATCTGTGGAGTCATAGGGAAAAGAGGAAAGAGAAATGACAGGCTCATGTAGGTGGTCTGTTGAGGTCTGGGCATGAGGCTGGAATGGACGATGGAGGATAAGAAGGAGAGTGAAGATAGCCTACCTGATTTCTTGGCTGTGTGAGCAGGGATTTCACGGAGAGAGTGCCTCTGGTGCTAGAGACTGAGACATAGGGATGGGATGAGGGAGAAATGCTGTGGGTGTAGACCTGTGCAGTCTCCATGGGGATGGGGCCATAAAACTTTGTGTATTTTATAACAGGGTCTCACTTTGTAGAAGCTCCTGGCCTAGAAATGATATCTAGAGACTGGCCTTGAACTAACAGAGACACACCTGCCTCTGCAGGGATTAAAATTTTGCATCACCATACCCAGCCATGCCTGAGTTTGAAAGAACATGTTCTAGGTATCAAACTCAGATTCCAAGTACTCTATCAGTAGAATTATTGCTCGTTAAATGGATTTTTAAGGCTTAACATGTTTATTTCATTAAAATTAAGACATTTTATAGAAGACCATCATAACATAATTATATCTCCAATGGCCCCAAACACTGGTCAGGAAATGTTACAGACCCACTGAAGTCAATAACAATGTGGCTCTCTAGAATGTTTTACCGTTTGAACTTCTTGTGGCCCACAAGTTCCAGAGCAGTTGGAAGCACTCAGTGGATGGATATGAGCAAGGGATGTGTGGCTGAATCAATTTAGTGAGGAAAGAAATGTCTGGAAGTTATTGTAACAGTCATCCTTAAAACTCTAGAATAACAATGAGTCTTTGGAGTATCTTATATCATCCAGAGACACAATAAAATCCTCTTACATAAACCTGGACAGCATCAGTCCATTGTGGTAGAGTTTATCTCCAAAAGCACTATAAAACCACATGTCTGAGATAGGATGGAGGTTAAAATCATGTAGCAGACAGCAAAAACTCCAATATATATGCTTTCATTACCTCTATTTCCCTTTACAATACAAAACTATAGAAAGAGAAAGAGAAAAACCACAACTCATAATGTTCATTAATATAGAAAAAATTCCTATTGTTTTCTCTTACTACATTAATTGAAACTTCAAAAAATGTTTATAAATAATACTTACACATTTATGGGAACATATTTTCTTTCTCTTTTGCCTAAGAAGAAATAACATAAAAATGAAATCATTTTATTAGTTTACATTTTACAAGCAAATTTATTCTTCACCTTGTAAAATATACAGAATAACCTTGGTTACAACACTTAAAGTAAATAATTAGCCTACAATTTTATTATGATGCTGTGTGGGTATGTTCAGAATGTTACTCATGGAAAGCTTCAACTTCTTGCTTACATATTTTCAAACTACTTTCTTCTCTACACTTCATTTAGAAAGGATGGGAAAGTACAGGGGCTAACATTCTCCCTCTACTCTTAAAGTGACCCACCCCTGCTGGGGACGCCCTATGACTTTGGACTTACCATGTTCATTCAGCTTTCAGGTTTAGGCGTGCTTAGTTTGATTCTACAACAATTTGCCTTCCTTCTGACACACAGTGGGCAGTAGGTTATAGTTTTCAAAACCTACATTAATGAGGGTTCTTAAATGATTTAACCTCCCTTCTAGCCCACCACCCACCAGAGGTAGTGGAAAGGAAATGTTAATAGGGCAAAGGGGGATGTGGACCTGTTTAGAAATAATTCTTTGGTATGATTCCAATCTTTGTTATCAGGACATTGGCAGTTCACTTCACATGAATCAGCAGTGGTAGCTTGACCAAAAACACCATTCATGAACCATCAATGGCAGTTTGATTTAGAATGAACCACAGGGCTCTGCCAATCGGCCCAAGTCCACAGAAGCAGCAGAGTTAAGACAAACAATGATTAGTGAAGAAGGCAAGGTGAACCAATGCCAGAGTACTGTCCACTGTCTGGTTAGCCTACACCTATACCGTTTCCAAACATCATGTGTCCGCCCAAGCATCTGCTCCAATAAAACATCACATGCCCTTTGTCCAGGCAGTTTCCAGGAATACATGATACGTCTGTTCTCAGCAAAACATCCTTTCATAAGACAGTTTCCAGGAAAGCATCATGTGATACAACTGAGTCTCCAAAGAAACCAGACATTTTCACTTCAGTGGGGGACAGGGGAGCACCTTAGCAAAGCAGTTTATCTGCTGAAGCTGAGTCCTGAAAGAGATGCCATTTTTCAGCTGCTCACTGGATATATAAATCATAATAAAAGAGATATGTTTTAATTTTTTAATATTTCTTTTATGTTTCATATGGTATTTCACCTGTGTGTGTCTCTGTACCACGTGTATGCAGAGGTCTACATGGGTCAGAAGAGGCATCAGATCCCTAGAATTGGAGTTGTGAGCTGTCGTGTGGCTGCTGGGAATGGAACCCAAGACTTCTGAAAAAACAGTCAGTACTCTTAACCACTGAGCCATTGATTCATCCCCAACAGGAAGGTTTAAAAATTTATTTTGGAATAAAAAAAGTTGGAATTTCTGTCCCCTACCCTCTCTGTCAGATTTCTTTATAAAAATGCTAGCCTTTCTTATACTCAACTCTTCTGCACAAAAGGTATACATGAAAATTAAAGCAAATTAAAATCCCACAAAACCTGAAAAACAGTAGGGTGCCTGAATAGAGGCACTCTAGCAACTGTAGAGTGTGCTAACACATGCTACACAGGACTGTGTGTGCGTGTGTATGTGTGTGTGTGCGCGCACTATAGTGATAACAGCTTAACCCCAGACCAGTCAGAATTATGTTAAACTAACACTGAAGCTGGACTTTAAAAGTTAATACAAGGGAAGCCTGCAGGCACTTGCCTCTAGTTGAGACAGTTGAAAGGCTAAGGCAGAAATCCTGAGCTCAATATTAGTGTGTGCAAGACAGAAAGATACTGTCTCAAGAAACAACAAAAAAGTCAATACAAAAACTTAATAATGGGGCCAGGTGTGGTGACAGTCACCTTTAATTCCAGAACTTAAGAGGCAGAGGCAGGTAGATCTCTGTAAGTTCAGGCCTTCAGGCCAGCCAGCTGCATAGTGAGTTCCAGGACAGCTAGGCCTACACAGAGATATCATACAAAACCGGAATCAAACAAACTCAAGAATGAAACCATGTATAATTTAACTGACTAAACCCAAGACATATAAAAGACACAGCTGGTCTCACCCTGTTGTAGGAACTCTGAGCTTTCTCTGGCTCAAGAGACTTCTTGTATGAGGTATTTTCCTCTTCTTCCCCTACCTCTCCTAACTTCCACGAGAAAGGAGACTGGGTCAGTGTTTGGGAGTAAATCAGATCTCTACAGTGTTTGTTGTTTTTGTTCCACAGATATCATAAATCTATCAATTTTCAGCAATGTGCAAGGCATAGGAATCCAGTGCCTATAAAGAGCTTATTGTTCAGTCAGGGCACAGAGTGCAATCAAGTCAGTCACACAGTGAGGCAGGAATCAAGGATGACTCCAAGGTTTTTGCTTCAGTAATAACTAGAAGTTGGGGAAGGAACATATTATGATGGATCTAAGGATATTATTTTCAACAAAGCAACTATGTCTGTTAGATTATCATTCAAGTGAGCTAATAGAAGATAGAGTTGAAAACTTAGGAGTAAGCAGCACAGAGAGCCAAAGAACGTATCTTTGAGTATGGAAAGGGAAAGGCACACGATAGCTGAGGAAAGGTATTCCATCTAGATCACAAGATAACCCAGCATTTAAACAGAGAAATAAAGACCTAAAGAAGGATGGAGACTGTTTACTAAGACAGAAGGAAGACCAGGACAATGGGGAAATCATGAAAACTAGGCTAAGAATTTATGTGCATGAAGTAGAATCTTATTTGGTGTACTGGCTGGTTTCCTGTGTCAACTTGACACAAGCTGGAGTTATCACAGAGAAAGGAGCCTCCCTTGAGGAAATGCCTCCATGAGATCTAGCAGTAAGACATTTTCTCAATTAGTGATCAAGGGTGGGAGGGCCCATTATGTAAGGTGCCATCCCTTGTCTGGTAGTCCTGAGTTCTATAAGAAAGGAAGCTGAACAAGTCAGGGGAAGCAAGCCAGTAAACAGCATTCCTCCATGGCCTCTGTATCAGCTCCTGCTTCCTGACCTGCTTGAGTTTCAGTCCTGACTTTCTTTGGTGATGAACAGCAAAGTAAAAGTGTAAGATGAATAAATCTTTCCCTCTCTAACTTGCTTCTTGGTCATGATGCTTATGCAGGAATAGAAACTCTGACTAAGACATACGGAAAGTTAATCAATGGTGCCTCATGCATACATGGAAGGGTACACAGGAGAACCAAGTAAGATATGGATAAAACCGCACAATGGTAGGTCCTCTGTAGCCCAGCCTCTACAACATGTATTCAACCAAACACAGGCCAAAAATGTATTTTTAAAAAATGCAAAGTCTATCTGTATTGAACATGTTTAGATTCTTTACATCAAGTAAGAATTATGATATGACAACTATTTACATAGCATTTATACTGTATTGTATATTAGGGAACCTAGGATGATTCAAAGTTTATAGAAGGATTGCATGAAACATATGTAAATGCCATACCATTTTATATGAGGAATTTGGGCATCAACTGATCTGGGCAAGCTTGGGTGGTCCTAGAGCCAATTCCCTAGAGTTACTGAGGAACAACTATAAATAGATTCATCAGTTAATACATTGTAGAATTTTGGCATTGTGATGGATGATAAGCTATTAAGAGTTTGAAGAGATAGTGGGAAGAAGAAAATGGCAGACATATATAGTTCACTCCTTTTAGAAGATTAGTGATGAGGGCAGGGGAGCAGATTGAGAAGGCTTCATGGACAAAATTATGGTTTGGGGGATGAGAGAGGAGCATGACTGAGGACTGAGATGAGAAGAACCAGTGGAGAGGAAGAGAAAACACAAGGAGGACATGGATCAAATGATGCAGCAAGGTCCTTCATGGGATCTTATGCCCAGAGACAGAGACCTGCACTAGGCTATCTACATATGAGGTCTAACAAGATCTTTCTTGGGAAGAACTAATTACATGTAGTTATATTTTCTGTTCATTTTCCTTTATTTGAGTATCACATAGTCCTGAGCAGTGGGCGTCTCCCACATACAAGAGATGGGAAGATAAGTGGTGAACTGTCTGGCTTACTGAAGGGAAATGATGGAATGTATAAAGAAAAACATTGCACATTTTTGTGAGATATCACATACCACACTATTAGTGCATATGAAGATTGACTACACTAGTATCCAACAGCTCCTTTTGCTGGTTCTATCTGGAATCCTCTTTGTTTTCAAAAGATTATCAGTTCTTCCTGCTGTTTTAAATTCACCCTTCCAGATGTAGACCTCTGCTTCAGTTTTACTGTCTCACAGATTTTTCTCGCTAGAGGCCCAGTCTACTAAGGAATTCCAGACTGTTTTATACATTGTTGCAGGAAGTATAAAACCAATGGGCAGTTCCCACACTACTGGGGGCACTGGCTGGCCACATGGCACCAGATCTCAAAAATCTCTCCACCCAGCTCTCCAAGTTCCCTCTGGCGAGTCACTACCATGCCAGCTCCATGCTTCAAAACTCCCACGGCCTTTGTGGGGCATATCAGGCAAAATCTGGCTTTCTCTCTTGAACTCACTGGAGTAGCCTTGAAAAGAAAAACATCACACAAACTCAGTTCAGAAACAATGGCAACTCAGTTTCTGACGCAATAATTTGAATGATGATCTTGTAAGCCATATTAATTCTAAATCCTCCTGTGACGAATCCTGGCAGATTTGCCATAAATTGGGAAGTCTCAGTAGCTACATCTTGCCCTATTGCTGTCCCCTTCGAAAAGGACTGCCTCTCCCTCCTCCTTCCTCTCTTCCCTTATTCAATCCAGAAGTCCCGCCCTCTCGCCCAGTGATTGGCTCCTTTATTCATTATGGGATGGTTCACAAGAAGTCACCTGAGTACCTGACTCATTCTTCATTTGCAGCCCCTCCCAGGAGAACTAAATTAGCATCAAAACCCAATCAACCCCAGGGCTATTCACAACAATGCATACTCTCTATTCCTCTTTTTCTTACACCCCACCACTTATCTCTCCTAGAAGAAGGCTAAAGAAAGCAATCCTAAAAGTGGGGATTATATCACTGAAGACAAGATGTGTTTACAGCTGAAGCGACTGTAGTTCATCTCAGTTATGGGTGAATCACACTGCAGACATGAAGTATATCTTCCAACAACTTAAAAGATACAAACCTGGGCCATTTGGTCATCATCTACACCAGCTTCACAAGCAGGTGACATAGCTTCAAGGATGGGAAGAGCAAGGAGCCTCCTTCTTAAGTTACAGTCCAGAGGAATCCTGGGGACACAGCAGATACATTTTCTGGTTATCAATGTAATTGACATTCAGAGTTAAAATCAACTTAAAATAAACATAATGAAAATTCTTAAGGCTATAGCACATTTTAATGAATGAAATACATTTGCATTTAGCATTATCACATGAAATCCAGGCCTGTACTTATACCTATTAGTGTATATGCACATGTCATGTTGTTTCAATTGATGTATCTATGAAACCAGTCTTGTAACCACATATGTTAGTAGTAGGTTATGCACTTCATATACATTAACACTGAATTAGACTCTGAACTAGAACTCAATTTAATGAGGGACCTTAGGCCTGGAGAGGTTAATAATTTAACCAGAAGTCCACACTTGAGTAGAAGCAGAATTTCTAGGGGTCTGTGAGCCTCTAAAGCCCATGAGTAGGCTTTGTTCCCTGAGATTAGTATGCTTTTGTTTTTTTAATTAAGCTCTTTTACATGTATATATTGTATGTTGAACATAGCACCTCTCAATGCACAGTAAGCAGGTCACACTTTGCTAAAGTTAGAGATAAATATAGGTAGAAATAAAAATAAAATTAGAGAGAGTATTGGTCCATAAATGTGTGCTCTTCTTAGAGACATAACTAATAAGATCAGATGAAAATAAATAAATATCTTTTACCTCATGTTTTAAGAGCATAACATAAACTTCATTTCATTAAATGAATTTGAAATTATAGCATTTGGGGAAAATTCCTAAGGTACATTAAGGATGTAACCACATAAGATAGCATATAACATGAAATAGTATATAATATGAAATAATTTTGCGTATTTCAAAACATTAGGGATAAAGAAAAAAGTCCTGGAGAGGGTATGAATGATACAACACTGTGACTATACATAATCCATTCAATCATACCTTAAATGTTAAGTGTTAATTTTTGTTATTTATAACTTATCAAAATTCTGGAGAAAAAAGTAACAATAAACTTTTACAATCTATGTAAGATTAACAGGCTTTAAAGCTGAAACTAGGAATTAAGTTTGTCACACAGAACTATCACAGATACCACAGAAACCAAAGTCACTGAGCTGAATTCACAGCATGACAGAAGGGACAGACAAATTCATATCTTACCCAGACAATACAAAACCTGAAGTCAGACTTCTAGTGAACTGCATATTATATACATTTCCACTTATTTTTAGTCCATGTTATAATCTGAACAAATAGGACCAGGTTCTCTAGAGTAACCTGTTATTTCCAAAGCACCCACTTGGCATTATTAATTCTTTAAATATTGTTATCCCTGAAACTGGCATTTTTTGTCAATCAAATGATCAAAAGTCAAAGAAGAATAGTCTTGAAGTCAAGATCAGATGCCCAATGATGTCAAAGTCTAGCATTACCTTAATAAAATGCATGAAGCACATAAAGACAGTCTAAACAAAGGGAACAGGCATAGCTGAAGGGCACTTCTGAGATGCTGTGCTTAGGAGAACTTCTGTCCATTTGGGGGTGAGTCATTTTTGATCGACTCACTTTTGAAGACACAACTCTACACATTAGACCCGAAAAGTCCCCTAGATGGAGTTCAGCAGCATGTTGATTCTTAGGAGCGGCTGAAAAAATAAAGTTTACATTTTAAGGCACCAGGATAATGATGATCTTATCCAGAGTAAACTTAGATAACAACAAACACAAATTTAATTCATAGTCTACGTTTTCAATAATTTTGGAAAATAGGGAATGGGGAACATGAAAACTTAAATGGACTGTAATGAGACATTTTTATGTGTGTGTATGAGAAGTGTAAGCATTCAGAATGCCATGTGTGTCTGGTCTCCTTCCCTCCCTTGCCCGCCACTCCCTCTCAATTCTCTTTCTGCGCTGGTCTCTTCCAGATGCTTCTGACTGTTCTCTCCCTCATATCTACAATAAAAAATCTTCTGCTTAACTGAACCTTGGAGAAGTCATGTCCTCAGTTCATACATTTACTAGGTTACTTCTATTGTGACCCTCTGTCAATGACAACAGGAACAATGCTTTATCACTTTGCGCTTGTACAGTATTATGTTTTGATTCCCCCTCACATAAGTCAACAATATTAATGAGATTTTAATATCATTTAATTTTAAACTTTATCTATTAAAATATTAAATATTAACAATTAGCAAACTTTTATTCTATCCAGATACTGCTTTGAGCTCAACACATATCAGTTATTTAACCTCAAAAAGGATCTTCCCAAGTTGGCTGTGTAATTATCCTTGTTTATAGATAACAGACAAGGAGCCCAGCGTGTTTGAAGCAGCTTATTCTCTCTTTCTTCCTATCATCTAACCCAGAAGGGACTCAAGAGCTCTCAGAGGAATCCTGTTAATGAGACACGGTGACTCACAGTATTTTAGACATAAATGAACAGTTGTAGACACATATTCCTTAATTACATTAAACCACAGACAGTAGTTCCCTTGCTCAGAATAGAATCTACTGGAAACAATGGCTTTAGTCTCATTTCTCTGGCTATAACATATCCCAAGGAAAGTGAAATCCTGCTTGTCCTCTACTCCTGACTATGGGTGTGGTGTGACCAGCTCCAAGTTTCTGCTGCTGTGATTTTTGAGATCAGAGACTAAACATGGAACTGCAAGCCAAGTAAGTGCCTACACTGTAATTGAGACTAAGTGCACTGTTGCTACTAACTCAGAGATGACTACTAAATAAACAGTTCAGCAGGACGCTGAGACTGTGCACTTGTCCTTACAACTCTGTCCTGAAATGGACTTTTCAGAAGGAACACAGCAGAGCTACAAACCATCAAATACACAGGCCAGCTAAAGGGGAAACTTTTTTTTAAAACATGTCAGTGTGTAGTTGCTTGAAACTCTTTTTTCTAGGGCTCAACTGTTCAAAAAGGAGTAAATACAGGAGACAACATTTACTTGTATCCTTATATACTTTAAACTGCACAAAATGAAATAGCATTCTGCCCACAAATCTATATCATGTTCAAGGTTTGATTTTCCTGTGAGTGCTCAGCTCACTCTGCAGTTGCTGCGAGCCTTTTAGGTATTTGTTAAAGTAACACTTGTCAACCTATTTTGGTGAATTCTGTTGAGAATTTGATAAACTTATTAAATGAGTTCACATGTGTGAAGTGCTTAAGAGAATGCCTAGTGATGACAAGCAGTTTGTAAACCTCTTAACATAAATTTCACATCGCCCTTGAGGACACAACTTGCTTCATCTGTTTATTTCACAAAACTTGTAGCTTAGTTTTAGCTTTAGAGTTTATCTTTGTTGTTCCTCAGTAGGCTCTTGCTTTGTTGCACATGGAGTCCACAACTCTTGGAGTCAAGCAATCCTCCTGTCTCAACTCCTCCCACCTCCTTGTTACAACAGAGAGTCCTGGTCTAAAATTTAACACCGGTGTGACTTTGACAAACTGAACAAAGTGGTCAAGCTAAACGTTATTTGCTCACATTGCTCTGTGCCTTTCATCGTTGCTTTCTGATGACCAGTCACGGGGGCGTAAAGAGCAGCTGCGTTTCATTAGCATGAGTCTTAAAATCCATAATGCCAAATACTGAGTGATCGATCCATAGGTGGTAAGTCCTTCCAAGGAGCTGTTTTAGGAGGCATTAGGGCTTATATATCACCATTAATTATCATTTAGGCATATATTTAATAAATGAGGTATAATTAAACCTGTTATTTCTCTCCTATTCTTCTTATCAGACTTTCAGCAAGTTAAGACCTCTGAGACCAATAAATGCAAAATCTATATAAGAGAAAAATCTCTGAATTTCCAGCTCAAATATTGGAAGAATAAAAATGCATATGAAGGATTTCTCCTTTGGCCAGACAATGTGTTTGTTTTTCATGCTACAAACAAATTTCAAATTTAACATTTTGGTCCAAATTGTTCCCCTGGCAGGCTCATCCACGTGAAGACATGCATCTTATACTTACAGCGTCTTGTAGTGTTGACTAGTGAGGAAAAAATTCAGAGGATTATTGTCCCATCCTTTAAAAGGAAAATGCCAGTGTGATCCAAAGGTAGTCAGCAAATGTATCAGATCTGTGAAAATTTAGGAACATTACTTCCTAATTAAATTAAGATTAATTTAATTCAAAGTAGGTGTAAATGTGGAGTGGGGTGGTGGTGTCTGTGCACTTGAATACTAGTGATCTTCAAAGCAGGAGGCCTGTGCTTCCCCTGGAGCTGGGTTACAGCCTGAGCAGCCTCATATGGATGGTAGGCGCCAACTCCAGCCCTCTGCAAGGCCAGTGTGTGGTCTCAGCCACTGAGCCATCTCTCCAGACCCTCCTCAATGTGCCTGCAGTGTCTTTTGAAGAAAAGTATCTATTACAGTAAGAAAAAATAAAATCTTTAAGATGTAAATTTTATTGTTTTATTAAATATAGGATTTTAAGACTGGAAAATAACTATTTTGGACAAAATTGCTAAGATAGTAACTCATCTACTCTGTAATCACTTTCAAGTCTTCTTCAATAGCAAAATCAAGAGCGAACTTGTTTCTGGGAACATGAGAAACAGAAAAATTAACACAATGTATTGGTGCCAAATTAAGTGACATGATGAAACCACTTTGCATCCGTATTATATAATTTTTTTGAGTGATCAGCTAACAAATTCCATGAGGTCCTTTATTTGGGTTGAATTTAAAAGAAAAAGAAAAGAACATTAAATTCCCACACAGTAACAGTGCAGAGCTGGCACTCCCTTGAGATTTGTGAAGAAGACAGTTTGTTCATAAATGAAATAAAGACTCATGGCTAACTAACATATCTATTTACAGCTAAAGCTACAGAAAAGGTTCATAAAGTTCATAAAGTTTTGAGATAATTTTTGAAAAATACCAATAGGTTGCAATTCGAAGATATAATTTTTTAAGATGGTGATTCATGAATAAATTATGGGCAACATCAGGTGCTGTCAAGGATGTGGAGAAAGACGAATATTCTTCCAGTGCTGATGGGATTGCAAACTGCTACAACTACTCTGGAAATCAATGTGGCAGTTCCTCAGAAAATTGGAAATAGTTCTTCCCAAAGACCCAACTATGCCATTCCTGAGCATATACCCAAAAGATGCTCCACCATACCACAAGGACACATGCTTCACTATGTTCATAGCAGCCTTATTTGTAATAGTCAGAAGCTGGAAACAACCAGAAGTCCCTCCATGGAAGAATGGATACAGAAACTGTGGTACATTTATACAATGGAATACTACATAGCCATTAAAAACAAGGATATCACGAATTTTACAGACAAATTGATGGAAGTATCATCCTGAGTGAGGTAATCCAGACACAGAAGAACATACATAGTATGTACTCACTGATAAGTGGATATTAGCTAAAAAGTTCAGAATACCCATGATATAACTCACAGACCATATGAAGCTTAAGAAGAAGGAAGGCCCAAGTGAAGGAAGGCTTCAATCCCACTTAGTAGGGGGAACAAAATAATCACAGGAGGCAAAGGGAGGGTGGGACCTTCGTGGGGCAGGGCAGGGAGAAGAAAAAAGGGAGGGCAGGATAAGGTATGGGGGAAGACAGAAGAAAAGCCCAGAAGTCTAGGAGAATAAATAGAAGAAATATGCAGCAGTGTGGGGTGGGAAACGGAGGCGGGTGGAAACCAACAGAAAATCCCAGAAACTAGGAATGTGGGAGACTCTCAGGAACCAATGGGGATGACATTAACAGAAATGTCAAACAGTGGGAAGATGAACCCTGAAGAGACCACCTGCAGTAGATAGACAAGGTCCCCAGTTGAGGCATGAGGGCACCCACTCGTCTCCAAAATTTTAACCCAGAATTGTTCCTGTCTAAAGGAAATTCAGGGACAAAAAATGGAGCAGAGACTGAAAGAAAGGCCATCCAGGGACCACCCTATCTTGGGATTCATCCCATCTGCAGACACCAAACCCCAACACTATTGCTGATGGCAAGATGTACTTGCAGACAAGAGTCTTGTGTGGCTGTCCTCTGAAAGGTTTTATCAGCATCTGACTGAGACAGATGCAGATACTCACAGCCAACCATTGGACTGAGCCAGGGAACCTCAATGGAATAGGCATATATTTAATAAATGAGGTATAATTAAACCTGTTATTTCTCTCCTATTCTTCTTATCAGACTTTCAGCAAGTTAAGACCTCTGAGACCAATAAATGCAAAATCTATATAAGAGAAAAATCTCTGAATTTCCAGCTCAAATATTGGAAGAATAAAAATGCATATGAAGGATTTCTCCTTTGGCCAGACAATGTGTTTGTTTTTCATGCTACAAACAAATTTCAAATTTAACATTTTGGTCCAAATTGTTCCCCTGGCAGGCTCATCCACGTGAAGACATGCATCTTATACTTACAGCGTCTTGTACGTGTTGACTAGTGAGGAAAAAATTCAGAGGATTATTGTCCCATCCTTTAAAAGGAAAATGCCAGTGTGATCCAAAGGTAGTCAGCAAATGTATCAGATCTGTGAAAATTTAGGAACATTACTTCCTAATTAAATTAAGATTAATTTAATTCAAAGTAGGTGTAAATGTGGAGTGGGGTGGTGGTGTCTGTGCACTTGAATACTAGTGATCTTCAAAGCAGGAGGCCTGTGCTTCCCCTGGAGCTGGGTTACAGCCTGAGCAGCCTCATATGGATGGTAGGCGCCAACTCCAGCCCTCTGCAAGGCCAGTGTGTGGTCTCAGCCACTGAGCCATCTCTCCAGACCCTCCTCAATGTGCCTGCAGTGTCTTTTGAAGAAAAGTATCTATTACAGTAAGAAAAAATAAAATCTTTAAGATGTAAATTTTATTGTTTTATTAAATATAGGATTTTAAGACTGGAAAATAACTATTTTGGACAAAATTGCTAAGATAGTAACTCATCTACTCTGTAATCACTTTCAAGTCTTCTTCAATAGCAAAATCAAGAGCGAACTTGTTTCTGGGAACATGAGAAACAGAAAAATTAACACAATGTATTGGTGCCAAATTAAGTGACATGATGAAACCACTTTGCATCCGTATTATATAATTTTTTTGAGTGATCAGCTAACAAATTCCATGAGGTCCTTTATTTGGGTTGAATTTAAAAGAAAAAGAAAAGAACATTAAATTCCCACACAGTAACAGTGCAGAGCTGGCACTCCCTTGAGATTTGTGAAGAAGACAGTTTGTTCATAAATGAAATAAAGACTCATGGCTAACTAACATATCTATTTACAGCTAAAGCTACAGAAAAGGTTCATAAAGTTCATAAAGTTTTGAGATAATTTTTGAAAAATACCAATAGGTTGCAATTCGAAGATATAATTTTTTAAGATGGTGATTCATGAATAAATTATGGGCAACATCAGGTGCTGTCAAGGATGTGGAGAAAGACGAATATTCTTCCAGTGCTGATGGGATTGCAAACTGCTACAACTACTCTGGAAATCAATGTGGCAGTTCCTCAGAAAATTGGAAATAGTTCTTCCCAAAGACCCAACTATGCCATTCCTGAGCATATACCCAAAAGATGCTCCACCATACCACAAGGACACATGCTTCACTATGTTCATAGCAGCCTTATTTGTAATAGTCAGAAGCTGGAAACAACCAGAAGTCCCTCCATGGAAGAATGGATACAGAAACTGTGGTACATTTATACAATGGAATACTACATAGCCATTAAAAACAAGGATATCACGAATTTTACAGACAAATTGATGGAAGTATCATCCTGAGTGAGGTAATCCAGACACAGAAGAACATACATAGTATGTACTCACTGATAAGTGGATATTAGCTAAAAAGTTCAGAATACCCATGATATAACTCACAGACCATATGAAGCTTAAGAAGAAGGAAGGCCCAAGTGAAGGAAGGCTTCAATCCCACTTAGTAGGGGGAACAAAATAATCACAGGAGGCAAAGGGAGGGTGGGACCTTCGTGGGGCAGGGCAGGGAGAAGAAAAAAGGGAGGGCAGGATAAGGTATGGGGGAAGACAGAAGAAAAGCCAGAAGTCTAGGAGAATAAATAGAAGAAATATGCAGCAGTGTGGGGTGGGAAACGGAGGCGGGTGGAAACCAACAGAAAATCCCAGAAACTAGGAATGTGGGAGACTCTCAGGAACCAATGGGATGACATTAACAGAAATGTCAAACAGTGGGAAGATGAACCCTGAAGAGACCACCTGCAGTAGATAGACAAGGTCCCCAGTTGAGGCATGAGGGCACCCACTCGTCTCCAAAATTTTAACCCAGAATTGTTCCTGTCTAAAGGAAATTCAGGGACAAAAAATGGAGCAGAGACTGAAAGAAAGGCCATCCAGGGACCACCCTATCTTGGGATTCATCCCATCTGCAGACACCAAACCCCAACACTATTGCTGATGGCAAGATGTACTTGCAGACAAGAGTCTTGTGTGGCTGTCCTCTGAAAGGTTTTATCAGCATCTGACTGAGACAGATGCAGATACTCACAGCCAACCATTGGACTGAGCCAGGGAACCTCAATGGAAGAGTTAGGGGAAGGGCTGAAGGAGCTGAAGAGGACTTCAACCCCATAGAAGGAACAACAGTTCTCAACTTATCGGATGCCTCAGAGCTCCCAGGGACTAAGGCAGCAACCAAAGAGCACACATGGGCTGGTTCTGTCCCCCTCACCCCACATATGCAGCAGAGGACTGCCTTGTCTGGCCTCAGTGGGAGAAGGTATGCTTGGTTCTGTGGAGGCTTGATGCCCCAGAGAAAGAGGACTCTAGAAGGGGTGATGTGGGAGTGGGTGGGTGGGGGAAGGGGCACCCTCTTAGAGGCAAAGGGGAGGAAGGATGTGGTGAGGGGCTCATGGTAGGTAGACCAGGAAGGGGAACAACATTTGAAATGTAAATAAATAAAATAATTAATAAAAGGTATTCATTTGAGCTAAACAAGTTAGAATAGTGTGTTCCAAAATCTTAGTTGCTAAATCAAATGAACTGTCAATTTTCAAAGTATTTTAAAAAATGTATTTCCATATTATATTAATATCATATACTTATTTTTATATCACAAATAACTTAATCCAAATAACTTAAAGAAGAGTAAAGATATTATCCAAATTCTTTGGTCAAATTATTCAAGTTTTATTTTCTGTTAGGTAGTCCTATCCCTGAAGCAGGGTTTGAAAAACTAGCATTGAATACAGGAGAGAGTAGGGTTTTTATAGCCTCCTAAAACTGCAAGACTCTGGGGTTTTCATGGGTTCAGGAATTTCTAAAGGAATTTTGTTTACAAAGCAACATGACTGAACATTTTGAAATTATTTGGAAGAACATCTTATCAATGTGGATGTAAGGACATAGGGAATGGAACCTGTCAAATTGTAGAAGATGGGCAAAAATGAAACAAAATCACACAAAACAAAACCCCCAAAAGCTAACTAGTAACTACTACATACTATTTCATAATCTGACAGAAAAGCTAAATAGCTCTTCTCTATTAGGAGGTGTGGCCTTGTTGGAGGAAGTGTGTCACTATGGGAGTGGCTTTGAGACCCTCCTCCTAGCTGCCTGTGACATAGTCTTCTCCTGGTTTCCTTCAGAACCAGATGTAGAACTCTCAGTTCCTTCTCCAGCATCTTGGAGTCCATTCTGGATAATAATTATAGCAGTGTTTGTGAGAAATAACCCAAGGAGAGTAGGGCTTGTTTGTTTGTTTGTTTTTTTAACAAAATAGATATATACCGTGACTTCTCATTTTAAAATACTGTTAAACTAAGTGAAACCTCAGAATACCTTTTCACCTTACATCCTACTTTTATTTTAATTTTTATTTTATTTTATTTTCGCTCACTTAAAGCAAATATTCAATAGTGATTGTGTCCTAAAGTGATCATTATGGCATTTAGAACAAGCATTTTAAAAAGAGCCAGAAACCGGAAGCCTTTGGAGTTATCATTAGTCAGCAGGTTTGTATCGAAGGTAGGAAACATTTGCAAATGTTTTAGTTTACTTTTTAAAGTCTGTGTGTTACACACACACACACATCCATTTTTTCTAGTTATCTTGAAAAATACAGAGTAGAGTCATGTTGGTGTTGGACTTTATACTTGCCAACAAACTGTAAAGCTGTATGTCACACACACACAAATCAGTTTTTCTAGTTATCTTGAAAAATACAGAATACAGCCATGTTGGTGTTGGACTTTACACTTGCCAACAAACCCCAAAGCGTCTGTTTGGACAGGAAATGTGCTTTCTAGCTCAGTGAAAATTCCATAAAACACTACCCACAGCTGTATCCACATTTGTACTTGCATTTGTTCTCGACTACGCAAGAATATAAACAATTTAAATAATTAATTTCTTGTAATTAAGATTAAAAAGGTGTACTGGTTGCTCTTCACTTTTTCAGGATTCCTCTCCTGCATCCTCAGTTCCTGAGCAAACCTGGTCTGAAGTCATAAAACCTGGAAGGTCTGAATTTCCGGAGAGGCAGATATAAGGAAGAATCACATGATGTCTTGATAGGACCTGGAAAAAGAGAGAGGCCATTAGGAGAGAAAAGGAAGGAATAAAGGAGGGATGTTGAGGGGAGGAACAAATGCACAGGAGAGACTTACCTTCTCTTTTTCATGATATAGAAGGCTACAGCTACAGCCCCCAACACTAGAACTATTGCTACTATCCAGAAGATCCAGCCCCTGGATCCTTGTTCCGCACCTGGTTTGGAAGAATACAATGTATCAACAAGGAACCAGTCCCTGTTTCAAGTTCCCTATTCTAATTTAAAGTATATCCTTTTTATTCCTCATGAGTTTAGATTGACCATTTCTTTTCAGAATCTGGCTACATGCTATGCAAACAGGTGTGAACTGTCTCCCTCCAGCCCTTTCTGTCTGAATCTCAGTGGTTACACTCTTTTAGCATCAACTACTTCATTCTTAAAGTCAGATCAACAACACTTGCAACAAAGCTAAGTGACAAGCTGAAATGAAGCACAGGCAGCAAAGTGGCCAGTGCTCCTTCAGGACACACCTAGTATACTAGAGTTATGTCGTGGGCCATAGGTCTTCTCCGCAGGAGAATGGATCTTTCTGAACTTTATTATTTACCACTGGCCTCTGATTCTTTTGAGTTTCTGGGTCTTCTTTCTTATACACAGGGCATCTTATCTCAACTCTTTTGGGGTTCTTTTTATTTAGAATTCTGTACTTTCTCTTCTCTCATAGGGGCTTCATCTCTGAAACTATGCTTCTTCAACTCTCACTCCATGTTTGAAGGGTACCTCTTCTCACTGGCTACCCAGCCTACAGCTCTTTCTTACCCCAGTAGAGGATGATATCCTGCCCTCCTAGACTGCTGTGCTTCACCCTGCAGGCCAGGCCAGCTTCCTCTTCAGCCTCCACTTCCAGGGTTGCTTGAAGATACCATGTCTCATCAGCATTCGGCAGGATGTCACCTCTGTGAGTACCCTGTTGCTCCTGGTCACCCCGCATCCACATCACCCACACAGGCTTTGGGTAGAAACCAGAGACATGACACACCAGCTTCAGATGGCCATGTGCAGGGTTGGAGCCACTGGACAACCAGGCCACTGGCTTCTCTGTACTCACCAAAAATAAGAAAGAAATCTTAAAGGAGGAATTTTGTGTTAGGGGCTCCAGGTCTCCTGTCAAGTTCATGCTTTCCACACGCCCACCTCTGCAGATGAAGTTGCCTGTTCGTTCAATCCATTTGTATCCCTCTGACTAGGAAGACCATCCCTGACACTTCTACCCCACTCCCTATCTAGAGTCCTGTAGCCTTCCTCTGTACTCTAGAACAACCTGAGTTCAGCTGATACAGCCTGGCTCAAATAAGGAATGGCTAAGTTTTTATCCCAGTGTTTATTTAACTCAATTTATAGATTCCAGGAGTGGCTATCAGTGAGAAGAATAAATCCCACATGCCTTAATCATCTCTTCCTAGGCCTTGCCCTTCCTCTACAGCTGACAGGGATGGAAAAACCTAGATGGATCCAAGTAGAGGGCCAGGGTGAAAGTAGCAGGCTGACCTTGCTTCTCCAGGTCTGACTTCCCTGCCTCTAGAAGGCCACGGACAAACTGGGGACACGTGTCATTCAGGAGCATCTGCACCGTTTCTCTTGTCCCTTGATCACCGTTGAGCACTTTGATGGGCAAGTCTAACCAAGATGGGGCCCCTGGCACCGTCTGCCAGGAAGTTCCCTGGAATCTCACGACATATTCTCCTTGAAATGCTACATGTAAAAAGCTTTGTGAAGCATTCCCAGGGTACATTTCACAGCCAGCAGACAACTGGATCTCAATGGGATCTGTAAGGAGGAGGGGATGGAAGCCAAAGAGTTAATGATTAACGGGTTTGGAAGAAAGGAGAGGAAACTGGCATGAAGATTATAGTTAGGTGCCAGTTGAGGGAAATGATCATGGTGTCCTAGAGCAGGATCGGGCTATTTTCAGAAGGGACAAGGATTACTTTTAGACAGAAGTGACAATCATAAGGGTGGAGAGAGAAGAGAAGCTCATCACAGATGCCCACAGTTATCCAGTTGGGGTTCTGGAGCACTCTTGCCCACTGGATTCAGGGTTTATTCCCTCCACTCACAGTCTTCTTTAGGTACCATCATTTTGACTAATTCCTGGATGTCCCTGGTAAAGCTGACTCGATAGACTTGAAACAGACGCTGCAACTTCTCCCACTGCTGGTTACTGAGCTTGCCCTGGGACCAGGGCTTCGTGAAGCTGATGGTGTCTGAGTCATTACTCCAACGGTGGGTCTGCAGATCCCCCAGCCAGACCACGATGTCTGTGCGGGACCAGCTTCTGTTGGTGAAGGAAGACATCTGCAGGCAGCGGAAGGTGTAATTCTTTTGCTGGACTGGAACAATGGAAAACAAAAGTACATAGTAAGTGGAGTGTCCAGTCGGCAGACAGACTGCAGTAGGAAAAAGCCCAGCTTTAGCTGTGTTTGTTTAGAGGCAGACTCAGTGTAGTTATGAACTGTGCCCAGCTCTGTGGCCTAATCTGCAAATTGTTCCTCCCCCTAGATGCTGTAAGCAGGGAAGTCAAATCCCACCTCCACCTGCCCACTACCACAAAGCACTTCCGGGGAGGCACTCTCTGCCTTCCTTCTGTAGCCTGTGCTGTGAGCCCTTTTACTCACTCACCTTCAGATTGTCCCCAGACCTGTGGGAATGCCCACAGCAACAGGCAAGGTAGGTACCTCATAGCGCCAGAAGGGAGTCGGCACAGCTCTGGCCTCTGACTTCTGTGGTTTACTCTCCTCCCTGCCCAGTATACAAAGGCTCTGGGGCTTTTGGAACAGAGCATGCCAAACTTGGAAGGAAGCACAGGCATGATTGGGAAATTACTCCTTTACAAAGCCAACCTCCCTGGTGGTTGAGGGTTGCAGTGCAGCTTTAATCGGAATCGCCACCCAAACCACTTTTCTCAACTGTCTTTCTGTTATACTTAAGAATGAGATTGAGATTGTTTGCCATCTCAATATCGAAAGCAAGAGACAAAGTTGCATTTGTGTTACAACTCCAATGGTATTAAAATGCTCGGGGAAAAATTGAAAGAAAGTTTTGATCTTGGTAGCAGGCACTGTCTGCGGGTGCTCTGTTTTACACATTTGGCTCTTCCGGGATCTCCACAAGTATCACAGTAATGATAATAAAAATAATGATGATAAGAGACGTGATTCTCACAGTGGTGATTGAGAGGACAGGACTCGGCAGGTTACGTTTCTTCATAGCTCTCCTATCCCCACAGTGTCCCATGTCAGATTCTTTTTCTCCTTACCCTGGAGTCTACTCCCCTTTCCTTATCTGTCCTCTGGCTCTCCCGACTCCATTTTGGGAGAGTACAGGCATATTTTATTTGTACTATATATTTTACTATGTCATGATTTGCGAGATTCAAAGACTTGTGGCAGTCTGATGTGCAGAAAAGGTGAAAGTGACGCGATGTGCCCACTCAAAAGGATACCGCGCAGTGAAAACATGTGCCGGACACCTGCATACAGGCTTGTTTCCTACTCTCCTCAATGAACAAACCTCTTGTTATTGAGATCAGAGACAAGATTACAGGGTGTGCCTGTGAGTTTGTATGGTCATTCCCAGTTTTTCACTCTTAAAACAAGCATTGCCTAAAACAGTTGCTCAAAATTTCACGTACTCTGAGAAAGAAGTGGTCCTTGGCAAATCGGACTCCCGCAGCATCCTGATACCATCTTCTTCGTTCCTTTTTAGTCACCCCATTGTATGCTTTGCTCTGTCTTTTTCACTTGTCTCCTAAGTGGGTCCCTTCTCTATGTCCCCGCCCTTAACATCACCCCAACCTTCTGCTTTAACTATATGAAATACCTTTCAGGAGGAGTTTAAAAAAAAAAAAAAAAGCCATCATCGGCCTAGCCTATAGGACGTTCTGGCCCTGCTATGGCTTGCCTTGGAGCATCTTCTGGGACCCTACTCTCAGCCTCACATGCTTTCAGTCCCCTAGATACAGCTTCTTCCTAACTATGATCTCATTCACAAATAGACCTCTTAGGGGACTCTTGTCTCCAGACCCTACCTAATTTCACTCAGATTTCAAACTTTAGTGGTATTTTCTCAGGAGAGCCTTCTCAAGTTTCCCAGACAGTGTGAATAAAGGCAGGAAAGCTAGCCAGCCCATCTCCACACACTGTGTGCAGCTACCTTTGTGGGCCTTTCTTCCTAACACACAGGCCTTGTAATTACAGAAATGTTAGCTTGACTCCTCTTTGTCCTTGCTATAATCAGCTGGAGGCTTGTCAGAACACCAGAATCACATTTCTGAACCCAGCCTCCTCCCATTCTGCCCTCACCAACACTTCACTCCTGCTGTGCCCACTGTTGTAAAAGTCCTAGAGGACAGGCTTCTCCCTCCAGAAGAGGAAGGGAAGGTGCTCTCGGAGGTGGCTCTAGTCCACTAGACCTTATTTTACCGGATATTGCTTCCAAGAGTTTGACGTGACACTGAAAAGTTCTGTTAAAAATAAAGGGTTAAAACAATGATTTTTTTTTAATTTAGTTCAAAATATTTTGGTTTATTATTACAATATAATTACATCATTTCTCTCCATCCTTTTCCTTTCTCCAATTTCTCCCATGTTACCCCTCTCCCACTCATTCTCAGTTTCTTGGTCTCCTCTTCATTATTGTTTTACACACACACACACACACACACACACACACACACACACACACACGTTCTCACATATATAAACACTGAGTCCATTAAGTACTTTTATCAAATAAATGATATCAGAGCTTACTGCTTGTATTGTATAACCACTTAGCAGTTATTCTTCCCTCCCTGAGGGAGGAAAAATACTTCTTCCATTTTCAACTTCTCTTAGTTCCTTATCTAAATGTGGGGCCCTGTGAGAGTCCTCAATAGTAAGATGTCTATTGATGTTGTACTTGTTCAGAACTTGTTTAGGTAGCTGTTTTGTTGTGGTATCACTGATGAAGCTTCTGTCATTCCTCAGACACAGATCCACCATTCCTGTGTTCTCTGGCTCATACATTCTTTCTGTCTCCTCTTCCATGACACTCCCTGAGCCCGAGGTGCAGGAGTTGTATTGTAGATTGTCCACTGGGTTGATCACCCCATGATCAGCTGGTTTTTGTACTTTGAACTCTAGTGGTTCTCTGAAATGATACCTGTCTGTTGCAAAGAGAAGCTTTTTTGATAAGGGTTGGTAGCTACATTTATCTGTTTGTATAAGGATAAGTATTTAGAATACAGTCAGGGATTGTGCTGCTCTACAGTGGTCAGTGTAGGTTGTCGAGATCCATGATCTCAGTAGCCGTGGCTAGACTGCTAGGTTTCCAATACCAGGCATGGGTTCCCTCTTTTGAACAGACCTTATGTGTCATTAGCAAGCTGCCGGTTAACACTGAGTTGTGAGTGACAGTGCTGTGTCTTTAGAGATGTCTTGTTATGCTGCTCTTTGATGTGTTTCATAGACTTAAGTCTGAGAATGACTTCCTTGGCAGCTTGAACAGCACCTTCTGAGACTATAAATGCTTGTGTCCAGGTATGAAGTTTTCAGATTGGATCCAACTTGTACCTGCTGTGTCCTGTGTGATGTACATGAAGTTTTCAGAAACCTCTGAGAGACAACCGAGAACAATAGTTAAAGCCTATAATGTGTGGGGAGTCTCTTAGACTCCCCTTTCCCACAACTCCTAAGCAGGGTTTTCATGCCTGTACATTTTCATATATTGTATGTAAATTTAGGTAAATACAAAGGAGTACAAATCTTTAAGGCTTTTCCAAGCATCGTCAGTGTTATTTGTCCAACATGACCCTCTCTCCTTGTGAATTGACCCCTTCTCAAGTAAGAGTCCCTCCTTGTGTTTCTCATTCCCTCTTTCACATCACCTGTATTGAGTGTTCCAGTCCCCCACTTTTGTGCTGGTTAGTTTCATGTCAACTTGACACCAGATGGAATCATCTTTGAAGAGTGATCTTCTAGAGAAAATATCCCACCAGAATGGGTTGGGGCCAGCCTGTGATGCATATTGGATATTAGCTATCTATTGGATGTAGGATTGGTATAGATCATTTCTCAATCTGTTGGTTGCCATTTGGTCCTATTTACAGTGTTCTTTGACTTAGAAGCTTTCCAATTTTATGAGGTCCCATTTGTCAATTCTTAATCTTAGAGAATAAGACATTGATGTTCTGTTCAGGAACATTTCCCGTGTCCAAGTATTGGAGGTTCTTCCCCATCTTCTCTTCTATTAGTTTTAGTGTATCTGGTTTTATGTGAAGGTCCTTTATCCACTTGGACTTAACCTTTGTACAAGAAGATAAGAATGGATCGATTTGTATTCTTCTACATGCTGACCTCCAGTTGAACCAGCACCATTTGTTGAAAATGCGGTCCTTTTTTCAATGGATGGTTTTAGCTCCTTTGTCAAAGATCAAGTAACCATTGGTGTGTGTGTTCATTTCTGGGTCTTCAATTCTATTCCATTGATCTTACCGCCTATCTCTATACCAACCATGCAGGTTTTTTTTTATCACTATTGCTCTGTAGTACAGCCTGAGGTCAGGGATGGTGATTGCCCTCAGAAGTTCTTTTATTGTTGAGAATAGTTCTGTGTCCTGGGTTTTTTGTTATTCGAAATGAATTCGCAAATTTCTCTTTCTATCTCTATGAAGAATTGAGTTGGAATTTTGATGGGGATTGCATTGAATCTGTAGATTGCTTTCGGCAATTGGCTATTTTTACTATATTAATCCTGCCAATCCATGAGCATAGGAGATCTTTCCATCTTCTGAGATCTTCTTTGATTTCTTTCTTCAGAGACTTGAAGTTCTTGTTATATAGATCTTTCATTTGCTTGGTTAGATTCAAACCAAGGTATTTTATATTATTTGTGACTATTGTGAAGGGTGTCATTTCCCTAATTTCTTTCTCAGCATGTTTGTCCATCCAGTAGAGGAAGGCTACTGATTTGTTTGAGTTGATTTTATAACCCACCACTTTGCTGAAGTTGTTTATCAGGTTTAGGAGTTCACTGGTGGAAGTTCTGGGGTCACTTAAGTATACTATCGTCATCTGGAAATAGTGGCATTTTGAATTCTTCCTTTCCTATTTGTATTCCTTTGACTTCTTTTTGTTGTCTAATTACTCTGACTAGAACTTCCAGTATTATATTGAATAGGTAGGGAGAGAGTGGGCAGCCTTGTCAAGTCCCTGATCTTAGTGGGATTGCTAAAGTTTCTCTCCATTAAGTTTGATGTTGGCTACTGGTTTGCTGTATATTGCTTTTACTATGTTTAGGTATGGGCCTTGAATTCCTGATCTTTCCAAGACTTTTACCATGAAGGGATGTTGAATTTTGTCAAATGCTTTCTCAACATCTAGTGAGATGATCATGTGGTTTTTCTTTGAGTTTGTGTATACAGTGGATTATGTTGATGGATTTCCATATATTGAACCATCCCTGCATTTCTGGGATAAAACCTACTTGATCATGATGGATGATTGTTTTGATGTGTTCTTGGATTTGGTTTGGGAAAATTTTATTGAGTATTTTTGCATCGATATTCATAAGGGATATTAGTCTGAAGTTTCCTTTCTTTGTTGTGTCTTTGTGTAATTTAGGTATGAGAGTAATTGTGACTTCATAGAATGAATTAGGTAGTGTTCCTTCCGTTTCTATTTTCTGGAACAGTTTGAAGAGAATTGGTATTAGGTCTTCCTTGAAGGTCTGATAGAATTCTGCACTAAAACCAGATGGTCCTGTGCCTTTTTGGTGGAGAGATTTTTAATGACTGGTGCTATTTCTTTAGGGGTTATGGGACTGTTTAGATGGTTTACCTACTCCTAATTTAACTTTAGTTCCTGATATCTGTCTAGGAAAGTGTCCATTTCATCCAGATTTTCCAGTTTTGTTGTCTATAGGCTTTTGTAGTAGGATTTGATCATTTTTTGAATTTCTTCAGTTTCTGTTGTTATGTCTCCCTTTTCAGTTCTGATTTTATTAATTTGGATACTGTCTCTGTGCCCTCTGTTTAGTCTGGCTAAGAGTTTATCTATCTTGTTGATTTTCTCAAAGAACCAGCTCCTGGTTTTGTTGATACTTTGTATAGTTCTTTTTGTTTCTACTTGGTTGATTTCAGCCCTGAGTTTGATTATTTCCTGCAGTCTACTCCTCTTGGATGTATTTGCTTCTTTTTGTTCTAGAGCTTTCAGGTGTGCTGTCAAGTTGCTAGTGAATGCTCTCTCCAGTTTCTTTTTGTAGGCACTTAGAGCTATGAGTTTTCCTCTTAGCACTGCTTTTGATATGATGAGCCTTCATTTTCATTAAATTACTAAAAAGTCTTTATTTCTTTATTTCTTCCTTGACCAAGTTATCATTGAGTAGATCGTTGTTCAGTTTCCACATGTATATGTGTTTTCCATTGTTTTTGTTATTATTGTAGACCAGCCTTAGTCTGTGGTGATCTGATAGGATGCAAGGGATTTTTTCAATCTTTTTGTATTGTTGAGGCCTGTTTTGTAACCAATTATACGATCTATTTTGGAGGTACCATGAGGTGCTGAGAAGAAGGTATATTCTTTTGTTTTGGGATGAAATGTTCTATAGATATCTGATAAATCCATTTGGTTCATAACTTCTGTTAATTTCACTGTCTCTGTTTAGTTTACGTTTCCATGATCTGTCCATTGCTGAGAGTGGGGTGTTGAAGTCTCCCACTATTATTGTATGAGGTGCAATGTGTGCTTTGAGCTTTAGTTAAGTTTCTTTTTTGAATGTGAGTGCCCTTGCATTTGGAGCATAGATGTTCAGAATTGAGAGTTTATCTTGGTAGATTTTTTTCCTTTGAGGAGTGTGAAATGTTCTTCCTTATCTTTTTTGATAAGTTTTGGTTGAATGTCGATTTTATTAGATATTAGAATGCCTTCTCCAACTTGTTTCTTGGGACCATTTGCTTGGAAAATTGTTCCCCATCCTTTTACTCTGAGGTAGTGTCTCGTTTTGTCACTGAGGTGTTTCCTGTATGGAGCCAAATTCTGGGTCTTGTTTACATATCCAGTCTGTTAGTCTATGTCTTTTTTACTGGGGAATTGAGTCCACTGATGTTAAGAGATATTAAGTTAAAAATGATTGTTGCTTCTTGTTATTTTTGTTACTAGAGGTAGTATTATGTTTTTGTAGCTATATTCTTTTGGGTTTGTTGGAAGATTACTTTCTTGCTTTTGCTAGGTTGTAGTTTCCTTCCTTGTGTTGCAGTTTTCCATGTGTTATCTTTGGATGGCTGTATTTGTGGGGAGATATTGTGTAAATTTGGGTTTGTCATGGAATATCTTGTTTTCTCCATCCATGGTAATTCTGATAGGTCTGCCTTTAAAAGTTACTTGACCTTTTCCCCTTACTGCTTTTAATATTCTTTCTTTGTTTTGTGCATTTGGTGTTTTTGATTATTGTGTGATGGGAAGAATTTCTTTTCTGGTCTAGTCTATTTGGAGTTCTGTAGGCTTCTAGTATGTTCATGGGCATCTCTTTCTTTAGGTTAGGGAAGTTTTCTTCTATAATTTTGTTGAAGATATTTTCTGGCCCATTAAGTTAGGAATCTTTGTTCTCATTTATACCTATGATCCTTAGGTTTGATCTTCTCATTGTGTCCTAGATTTCCTGGATATTTTGGGTTAGAGACTTTTTGCATTTTGCATTTTCTTTGACAGTTGTGTCAATGTTTTTCATGGTATCTTCTGCACATGAGATTCTCTCTTCTACCTCTTGTATTCTGTTGGTGATGCTTGCATCTATGACTCTTGATCTCTTTCCTAGGTTTTCTATCTCCAGGGTAGTCTCCCTTTGTGATTTCTTTATTGTTTCTACTTTCATTTTTAGATCTTGGATCGTTTTGTTTAATTCTGTGCCGCGCAGATCACCCTGTCCAGCAGGGAAGAAAGACTAGCACACCAGTTCCTTCCAGCAACGGTTTACTCAGGAATCGCAGGTTACGTCCGAATCAAGTGTGTGCCCCGAATGGCCCGTGATCGCAGCTTAAATACTCTTCGTAGGACGGCCCATGACCCCATACCACGATCTGCACTATCATAGGCCAGAGCATCATGACAGAAGATCAGGTCACAGGCAGGCGCGGCTTTCCTACCAAATAAGGGCTTGTTTATTCTAAAGCAGGAGAAAGGCAAGCGCCATCTTTAAAGCGCGGCAGCAGCGCTCCACATAATTCTATCACTTGTTTAGTTGTGTTTTCCTGTAAGTCTTTAAGGGATTTTTGTGTTTCCTCTTTAAGGGCTTTTATCTATTTACCTGTATTCTCCTGCATTTCTTTAAGGGAGTTATTTATGTCCTTCTTCTAGTCCTCTATCATCATCATGTGTCGAGATTTTAAATCTGAATCCTGCTTTTCCAGTGGAATGGGGTATCCTGGACTTGCTATGGTGGAAAACTGGGTTCTGATGTTGCCAGGTAACTTTGGTTTCTGTTGCCTATGTTCTTGCTTTTGCCTTTCACCATCTGGTTATCTCTAGTGCTACCTGCACGCACTGTCTCTGACTGGAGCCTGTCTTTCCAGTTATCTTGCTTGTGTCTGAACTCCTCAGGGTCTAGCTGTCTCTATGACCCTGTGTTTCTTAGCTCCTGGGTAGAAAAGCTCCTAGGACTCAGACTGCCTCTGGGATCCTGAAATTCTGCTGCTCTGAGTGCAATAGTTCCTCTAGGATGGGTCAGGATATCGTGTCTTAACGGGAGCAGACCAGCCAGGTGTCTGCCCCAGCCAAAAGGCAAGTGCATGGTTTTAATGCATTCCATGTATATTTTGAGTTTCTTTGGCATCCATCTACTTACTTCTGATTCTATTAATTTGGGTGTTAGATTTTGTCACGCAGCTTAGAACAGTTAACAGCAGACCAGACTGTTCCAAGAGGGGAAGATTTATTTAGAGCAGAGGGACAAGAGCGAGAGGAGAGAGAGAGAAAGAGAGAGAGAGAGAGAGAGAGAGAGAGAGAGAGAGAGAGAGAGAGAGAAGTAGAGGCCGGCCATGACCACGTGGAGAGAGGGGAAGGGAAGGGGGGAAGGGCGAAGGGACAGAGAGAAGCTAGAGGCAAGAGCTCAAGAGAGCAAGAGAGAGAGGAGGGGGCAAGCAACTCCTTTTATAGTGGGCAGGACTACCTGGCTATTGCCAGATAACTGTGGGGAGGAGCATACCTGGCTGTCGCCAGTTAATGGTGTAGGTGGAGTTTAGACAGAATACTAACATTGGGTCCTCTAATTCTTTCTTTTGGCCAATTAGGTCAAGGTTCTGTTGATTTTGTTATTAATCTTCTCAAAGAATCAACTCTTAGACTCACTGATTCATTATATTGTTTTCTGTTTCTATGTTATTGATCTCTGCTTTGATATTTATTGTTTGCTATCTACTGAATTTGGGATTGGTTTATTCTTGTTTTTCCAGCTTATTGGAGTGTGCCCTTCCCCCCACACCCCTGCCTTGAGCTGGACTGAGAGACCTTGTTTACCACAATAGACTAAGTGATAAGGATCTAGGTGGAGTTATCCACCTTGGCTGCACAGAACTAAAAAGAAGAACTGCCTCAGGGCTTGCTTTGAGACATCTCTGTCCTCTCTCTGAGCTGTATCAGCAAAAAAGAAAAGACTGTTTCAGAGCTCTCCTAGGAACAGGAGGAAATTCAGGAGATGTCTTGATTTTCTCTTTGGCGCCTAGAGGTCTTTGTCTGTAGTCTGTCGTTGGCACGCCAATGTCTACGTGTGTCAATTGTTTGTTTTTTGTTTTGTTGTCTAAATGTTTGGTGGTCTATGTCTCATGTTCAAAACACGAAAATGGTTAAAGCTGCTACGTATCCACCCCTTGGTCTAGTTTAACTTGGTTTTAAAGGCAGTATTAAGATATACAGCAGAGGCTGATAAGTTACCTTACACCTGTAGCTAAGAGTCGAGCTAATCTGGAAAAGCCTTTCCAGAAAGTGATTGTCAGCATAAGCTGCTTTTAAAAGAGACCAGCAGCCTTTTAGATTCTATAAAAAAAGCTGAGAGTTGTTTGTCCCAGAAAAATCTCTGTGACAAGGTGCTTTTCTCTTGAAATTACAGCTAGAAAAATAAAAAAAAATTTTATTTGGTCTAAATATATAAGATATGTAGCCACTTCATTTTGTTTCTGATTGGTTTTAAAAGTGTAAATATGTTCTTCATGTCTTGGTTATAGATTATTTGCCTATAAGTTATTGGGTTTGATTAAAAATCTACAACTTTGGTGACAAAAAGTTGGCTTAAAACTGATAACTCAGGGTTAGAGTCGTTCGGAAACCAGATGTATAAAAGATTTAAAGCAATGTCTCTTTAATAAGATATTAAAAGCTGCAGTATCATGCATTCATATATAAAAACTGGCAGCAAAACTTTATAACAAAAGTAATGCACTTGGTGTTGATTTTTAGGGAAAATAAATTGTTTACATTGTTAAAAATTGGTTTTGCTTAAAAAACTTAAAAATATAGTTAAACTGCCACTTTTCCATTGGCTGCAGTTGGCAATTCAATCGTGAGTTTAAATTTTTGACTCACCCATGTTTATGGTTGAGAAGAGGATAGAGCAGGTAGAGTTGAATAATAAGGCTGTTTTGTCAAGAAGAGATTACTTGCTTTGGAGCTCAGAATGGCATGATACTAGTAAGGAAACCGCCATGATGAATGCTCAAGCAGACAATATAGAGATCTTAATATTCTTCTAGGAGAGGGTCAATACGAAGATAACGCTAATCAGGTTTAGCTGCCTGCAAGAGTGTACACACAGGTTGCAATGGCTGCTTGCTGTGCTTGAAATCAATTACCTACCAAAAGAGATCCTAGTGGGAACTTATCCAGCATTAAACAAGGTCCTGACGAGTTATTTCAAAAATTTGTAGACAGGCTGCTAAAAGCAGCTGGTAAAACTTTTAGAGATCCTCATGCAAGAATTCCTTTTGTTACACAATTGGCTTATGAGAAGGTTAATGGGGCCTGCCATGCAACTATCAAACTATAAAGTCATGTGCCAAAAATTTGTCCTTGGTGCAAGAAGGATAATCTTTGAGCCAGGCCTCAGGATATAGTCCGAGATTAAGAACATTCAAATTTAAATTAAGACTATGCATAGAGTGGTTGCAGCAAAAGCTTGTGTGACAGACAGTCCTTTTGTCTTGGTCATCATAACCAGTCCCTAGAAAGATGTTTTCTAAAATTTGTTTATTGCCTTGTTTGTTCCTTAGAGAGGCGTTAGCCTCAGACCCAAAGGCATTCACAACAGCTTATGGGCCAAGAGTTATAGACAGTGATTATGCTAGAAAAATTAAAATTGTTGCTTCTCTCCATGACATTATAGTTGAGAGGAAGAGAAAACACAAGGAGGACATGGATCAAATGATCCAGCAAGGTCCTTCATGGGATCTTATGCCAGAGACAGAGACCTGCACTAGGCTGTCTACATATGAGGTCTAACAAGATCTTTCTTGGGGAAGAACTAATTACATGTAGTTATATTTTCTGTTCATTTTCCTTTATTTGAGTATCACATAGTCCTGAGCAGTGGGCGTCTCCCACATACAAGAGATGGAAGATAAGTGGTGAACTGTCTGGCTTACTGAAGGGAAATGATGGAATGTATAAAGAAAAACATTGCACATTTTTGTGAGATATCACATACCACACTATTAGTGCATATGAAGATTGACTACACTAGTATCCAACAGCTCCTTTTGCTGGTTCTATTGGAATACTCTTTGTTTTCAGAAGATTATCAGTTCATCCTGCTGTTTTAAATTCACCCTTCCAGATGTAGACCTCTGCTTCAGTTTTACTGTCTCACAGATTTTTCTCGCTAGAGGCCCAGTCTACTAAGGAATTCCAGACTGTTTTATACATTGTTGCAGGAAGTATTAAAACCAATGGGCAGTTCCCACGCTACTGCGGGCACTGGCTGGCCACATGGCACCAGATCTCAAAAATCTCTCCACCCAGCTCTCCAAGTTCCCTCTGGCGAGTCACTACCATGCCAGCCCCATGCTTCAAAACTCCCACTGCCTTTGTGGGGCATATCAGGCAAACCCTGGCTTTCTCTCTTGAACTCACTGGAGTAGCCTTAAAAAGAAAAACATCACACAAACTCAGTTCAGAAACAATGGCAACTCAGTTTCTGAGCGCAATAATTTGAATGATAGTCTTGTAAGCCATATTAATTCTAAATCCTCCTGTGACGAATCCTGGCAGATTTGCCAAAAGTTGAGAAGTCTCAGTAGCTACATCTTGCCCTATTGCTGTCCCCTTCGAAAAGGACTGCCTCTCCCTCCTGCTTCCTCTCTTCCCTTATCCAATCCAGAAATCCCGCCCTCTCGCCTAGTGATTGGCTCCTTTATTCATTAGGGATGGTTCACAAGAAGTCACCTGAGTACCTGACTCATTCTTCATTTGCAGTCCCTCCCCGGAGAGCTAAATTAGCATCAAAATCCAATCAACCCCAGGGCTATTCACAACAATGAATACTCTCTATTCCTCTTCTTCTTACACCCCACCACTTATTTCTCCTAGAAGAAGGCTAAAGAAAGCAATCCTAAAAGTGGGAATTATATCACTGAAGACAAGATGTGTTTACAGCTAAAGCGACTGTAGTTCATCTCAGTTATGGGTGAATCACACTGCAGACATGAAGTATATCTTTCAACAGCTTAAAAGATACAAACCTGGGCCATTTGGTCATCATCTACACCAGCTTCACAAGCAGGTGACATAGCTTCAAGGATGGGAAGAGCAAGGAGCCTCCTTCTTAAGTTACAGACCAGAGGAATCCTGGGGACACAGTAGATATGTTTTCTGGTTATCAATGTAACTGACATCCAGGGCTAAAATCAACGTAAAATAAACATAAAGAAAATTCTTAAGGCTATAGCACATTTTAATGAATGAAATACATTTGCATTTAGCATTATCACATGAAATCCAGGCCTGTATTTATACCTATTAGTGTATATGCACATGTCATGTTGTTTCAATTGATGTATCTATGAAACCAGTCTTGTAACCACATATGTTAGTAGTAGGTTATGCACTTCATATACATTAACACTGAATTAGACTCTGAACTAGAACTCAATTTAATGAGGGACCTTAGGCCTGGAGAGGTTAATAATTTAACCAGAAGTCCACACTTGAGTAGAAGCAGAATTTCTAGGGGTCTGTGAGCCTCCAAAGCCCATGAGTAGGCTTCGTTCCCTGAGATTAGTATGCTTTGTTTTTTTAATTAAGCTCTTATACATGTATGTATTGTATGTTGAACATAGCACATCTCAATGCACAGTAAGCAGGTCACACTTTTCTAACATTAGAGATAAATATAGGTAGAAATAAAAATAAAGTTAAGAGAGCCTTGTCCCTCCTGGTGCCTACAGAAGACAGTCTCTTTCTGGCTGCCTTAACTCTCATCTCCTCCAGCACTAAGTCTGTCTGCATGCTGCCATGCTTCCCACCATGATGATAATGGACTGAACCTCTGAAATTCATTAAAACTAGGTCCTGAGTCATTCAAGTTTGATGGTGCAGTGGAAGCCGTGGCTGTGGGGCAAGCTGAAAAGTATTATATCCTTCATCCAGAAGTAATTGAAACCTATTGGTATCTATAGTGATTCACCCACGACCCAAGATACAGGCAGTGGGGCTGGGAAGCAGCACTGGCAATTGAGAAGTCCTGCCGAGTCAGCGGTGGATTTTCTGGAGTCAAGGATGTATACTCCCAGACCCCTGCTCATGATGACGTGCAGCAGAGCTTTTTTCTTGCTGAAACATTAAAATACTTGTACCTGCTGTTCTCTGGTGATGACCTTCTACCTTTAGACCACTGGGTGTTTAACACAGAGGCTCATCCTCTGCCAGTGTTACATTTAGCCAACACCACTCTTTCAGGTAACCCTGCTGTTCCATGAGCACAGCTCCAGAAGGGCCATTCTTACCTGTGTTTTGTTTACATGGACCACTATAGAAATTGTCTGCAGAAGCGGCTTTTGAAAACCTGGACCTCTATGTCAGTATGCCGTGTGAAACTCTTCCCTGCAAGACTTTTCACTTGTAGATATATCAACTTTGAAATTATTCCATTTTATACCTGACCAAAACATGTTCTGGTACACGTAGGACAGAGACCTGATGTGTTTTGATTCTTAATGAGATGGCCACATGAGAAACAATGTCTTATTCTATACTGTCAGTGCAAGTCAAGAACGTAGAGCACCTTACAGGAGCTAGAGATGGCTTTTGAACCAGTTATACATTTGTTTCCTCCCACTGCGGAGCAGCTTTCAAATCAAATATAACACATTGCATAGCCCCTTTCCTCCATTTTAATAATGGAACAGACTGAGTGAACATGAACAGAGGAACAGTGTAGCTACATTGTAGCAAGAAGACTTGGGAAAGAAACAGATACTGTCCCTGTCTGAATTTCCAAGCTCCTCATTGGATTTTTACCAGACTGGCAACTATTTCATTCCCAATCTAGTCATTGAAATCTGTTTAGATTTAGTTTTTCTCTGAGGGGCATGATCTCATGAAGAATACTTTTCAAGTCTTTGTCTCCATATGATATGCTGAACCTGGTATTTATCATAACTGCTGTTTATGAGCCCGAGTGTGGGAGTGTGCATGTAGCTCACGCTAGCGTTGGGAGCATGCTGGAAGGAGGGAAAGTGCCAGATTGTTGCCTTGAAACCTGTTTTAGAGAAATTCCTGATTTTGTTGGTAGGAAATTATTCTTCTGAACCAGCAGCTGTACGAAGCAAACATTTTCTGCTTTAATCTCATAACACAGTTAATAAGTCATTCACCTTACAACTTCATGTGGCTTGGCAAAATTGACTATACTGTTATGCAACTTTGTACTTGCTAGAACAAGCCTAATCACTTTTCCGACTTACTAAAGCAAAGGCCAAACATCACAGTGTCCCTTGAGCAGGGTCAGGTCCTTCTCTTGTTACCTCACATGTGTGAGCTACTCACAAAGAGTTAAGGTTTTTAAGTTTCTCCAAGATATTATACATCCAAAGAATTATTAGAATAGCTTCAAAATACTTTTCAGTGGCAAATGTGTGATATAAAAACTACTCACTAAAACTGACATAAACCTAAGGGACTTACAGATCTTGCATTGATTATTTTTGTTGTTGTTATTGCTCTATATTTTGGCAGAAAAAAAGGTAAATTTTTATCAAGAACTATAATAGAAGATAAATAGTGATGTTTATACATTTTCTGTCCCTTGAATTTCTGTGACAATTCAAGACTCTTTCATTTAGTATAGACGTCATCTGTTGATGACAATAAAATCTGAGAATGCTATAATTGAATATTTCATGAAACACTTTGTTTATGAACTCTACTGTGGACTTCTGAAAACTTATTTCCCTTAGTTGGTAGCTTTACTTTTTAGCCCAGTACTAGCTTATGGCAGATTTAAACTGTGGAAAAAAATATAATTGGACATGTTATAAGGTGACCAACCATCTTACACCGTAAATCATTATCTGATCCACAGTGCTCAGCTAGTACTCCATAAACTTGCCACCTCAAACTTGTTCAGTATTTAAAAAAGACAACATGTAGAGAGAGAATTCTAGCACATTTCAAAACTATAATGTCTTTCCCTACTTGACATTTTTAAACTGTAAATGAGAAAGGTAGAGGGCTATTACTTTAGAAAAGAAAGATGAGGTTTTGGTTCTCAGAAAAGAAAAAAAGTAAGACTTCCTCAAACAGCACAAAGCCACTCCCAAGTCAAAAATAAAGTGAGAAACTGGAGGTGCCAAAGACCAGAAAGCAGGGGACCCTCGGTTCACACTGATGCAGTAAAGGCACCATCTTGGTTCCCAGGGAATGCTCAAAGGAGAGTCCTACCCCCACCCGGTGCTCTGTATTGTCCATGTGATCCTGGAGCAGAAGAGAGAAGGCATGGTTCACACAAAGGTCTTTAGACTGTCATTTGACCTTGCCCACCCTTGTGATAAGAACTAGAGCTTGTAACAGTGCTTTTTCTTCTTTGAATACCAAAGGCAATTAAAGTCAGGTACAAATGGAAAAATAAATAAAGTTAGAGAGAGAATATTGGTCCATAAATATGTGCTCTTCTTACAGACATAACTAATAAGATCAGATGAAAATAAATAAATATCTTTACCTCATGTTTTAAGAGCATAACATAAACTTCATTTCATTAAATGAATTTGAAAGTTATAGTATTTGGGGAAAATAGCTAAGGTACATTATTGATGTAACCACATAAAATAACATATAACATGAAATACTATATAATATGAAATGATTTTGCATATTTCAAAAACATTAGGATAAAGAAAAAAAGTCCTGGGGATGGGTAGAAATGGTACAACACTGTGACTATACTTAATCCATTCAATTGTACCTTTATGATCAAATATTAATTTTTGTTATTTATAGTTTACCAAAATTCTGGGGAAAAAAGTAGTAAAGACTTTTAGAATCTATGTAAGATTACCAGACTTTAAAGCTGAAACTAGGATTAAGTTTGTCATACAGAACTATCATAGACACCACAGAAACCAAACCACTGAGCTGAATTCACAGCATGACAGAAGGGACAGACAAATTCATATCTGACCCAGACAATACAAAACCTGAGGTCAGACTTCTAGCGAATTGTATATTATATGCATTTCCACTTATTTTTAGTCCATGTTATAATCTGAATAGGACCAGGTTCTCTAGAGTAAAGTATTATTTCCAAAGCACCACTTGGCATTATTAATTCTTTAAATATTGTTATCTCTGGCATTTTTGTCAAACAAATGATCAAAGATCAAAGAGGAAAAGTCATGAAGTCAAGATCAGGTGTCCAATGATATCATTAATAAAATGCACGACTGGGTCAAAGATCAAGTGACCATAGGTGTTTGGGTTCATTGCTGGATCATCCTGAGGTGAGATAACCCAATCACAAACAACACACGTGATATTCAGTCACTGATAATTGGCTATTAGCCCAGAAGCTTGAAATACACAAGATTCAACTCACAGACCACATGAAGCTCATGAAGAAGGAAGACCAAGTGTGGGTGCTTCGGTCCTTCTTAGAATGAGTAACAAAATACTAAAGGGGAGCAAATATGGAGACAAAGTGTGGGACAGAAACTGATCGAGGGGCTGTCTGGAGACCATTCTACCTGGGTATCCATCCCATGTGCAGTCACCAAAGGGAAATGCTGATGTGGATGTCAGGAAGTGCGTGCTGACAGGAGCCTGATATAGCTGTCTCCTTAGAGGTCTGCCAGAGTCTGACATATTCAGAGGCAGATGCTCACAGCTAACCATTAAACTGATCCTGGGGTTCCCAATGGAGGAGTGAGAGAGAAGACTGAAGGAGATGAAAGAGTTTGTGGCTCCATGAGGAGAGCAACAATACCAACCAACCAGAGCTCCCAGAGTCTAAATCACCAGCCTAGGAGCACATAGGAAAGGACTCATGACTCCAGCTGTATATGTAGGGGAGGATGGATGCATAGGTGGGAGAGGAGATCCTTGGTCCCATGAAGGCTGGATGCCAAGTGTGGGAAATTCGAAGATGGGGAGGTGGGAGTGGGGTGGTAGTTGGGGGCACATCCTCATAGAAGCAGGATGAGAGGGGATGGGATGGGGGTTCCTGGGCAGAAGCGGGAGAGAAATGGGGTAAGGGGATAACATCTGAAATGTAAATAAAATATCCAAAAAAATAAATAAATAAAATGCATGAAGCACATAAAGACAGTCTAAACAAAGGGAACAGGCATAGCTGAAGGGCACTTCTGAGATGCTGTGCTTAGGAGAACTTCTGTCATTTGGGGGTGAGTCATTTTTGATTGACTCACTTTTGAAGACACAACTCTACACATTAGACCCGAAAAGTCCCCTAGATGGAGTTCAGCAGCATGTTGATTCTTAGGAGCAGCTGAAAAAATAAAGTTTACATTTTAAGGGACCAGGACAATGATGACCTTATCCAGAGTAAACTTAGATAACAACAAACACAAATTTAATTCACAGTCTTCGTTTTCAATAATTTTGGAAAATAGAGAATGGGGAACATGAAAACTTAAATGGACTGTAATGAGACATTTTTATGTGTGTGTATGAGAAGTGTAAGCATTCAGAATGCCATGTGTGTCTGGTCTCCTTCCCTCCCCCGCCTGCCACTCCCTCTCAATTCTCTTTCTGCGCTGGTCTCTTCCAGATGCTTCTGACTGTTCTCTCCCTCATATCTACAATAAGAAACCTTCTGCTTAACTGAACCTTGGAGAAGTCACGTCCTCAGTTCATACATTTACAACTTTGCCTCTACTGTGACTTGTCAATGACAAGAGCAACAATGTTTTATTGCTTTTCGTTTGTACAGTATTGTGTTTTGATTCCCCCTCACATAAGTCTACAATATTAATGAGATTTTAATATCATTTCATTTTAAATACTATCTATTAAAATATTAAATATTAACAATTAGCAAGCTTTTATTCTATTCCAGATACTGCTTTGAACTCAACACATATCAGTTATTTAACTTCAGAAAGGATCTTCCCAAGTTGGCCGTGTAATTATCCTTGTTTATAGATAACAGACAAGGAGCCCAGCGTGTTTGAAGCAGCTTATTCTCTCTTTCTTCCTATCATCTAACCCAGAAGGGACTCAAGAGCTCCCAGAGGGATCCTGTTAATGAGACACGGTGACTCACAGTATTTTTGACATAAATGAACAGTTGTACACACATATTCCCTTAATTACATTAAAACCACAGACAGTAGTTCCCTTGCTCAGAATAGAATCTACTGGAAACAGTGGCTTTAGTCTCATTTCTCTGGCTATAACATATCCCAAGGAAAGTGAAAGCCTGCTTGTCCTCTACTCCTGACTATGGGTGTGGTGTGACCAGCTCCAAGTTTCTGCTGCTGTGATTTCTTGAGATCAGAGACTAAACATGGAACTGCAAGCCAAGTAAGTCCTACACTGTAATTGAGACTAAGTGCACTGTTGCTACTAACTCAGAGATGACTACTAAATAAACAGTTCAGCAGGACGCTGAGACTGTGCACTTGTCCTTACAACTCTGTCCTGAAATGGACTTTTCAGAAGGAACACAGCAGAGCTACTAACCATCAAATACACAGGCCAGCTAAAGGGGAAACTTTTTTTTAAAACATGTCAGTGTGTAGTTGCTTGAAGCTCTTTTTTTCTAGGGCTCAACTGTTCAAAAAGGAGTAAATACAGGAGACAACATTTACTTGTATCCTTATATAATTTAAACTGCACAAATGAAATAGCATTCTGCCCACAAATCTATATCATGATCAAGGTCTGATCTTCCTGTGAGTGCTCAGCTCACTCTGCAGTTGCTGCGAGCCTTTTAGGTATTTGTCAAAGTAACACTTGTCAACCTATTTTGGTGAATTCTGTTGAGAATTTGATAAACTTATTAAATGAGTTCACATGTGTGAAGTGCTTAAGAGAATGCCTAGTGATGACAAGCAGTTTGTAAACCTCTTAACATAAATTTCACATCGCCCTTGAGGACAAACTTGCTTCATCTGTTTATTTCACAAAACTTGTAGCTTAGTTTTAGCTTTAGAGTTTATCTTTGTTGTTCCTCAGTAGGCTCTTGCTTTGTTGCACATGGAGTCCACAACTCTTGGAGTCAAGCAATCCTCCTGCCTCAGCTCCATGTTGCATCAGAGAGTCCTGGTCTAAAATTTAACAGCGGTATGACTTTGACAAACTGAACAAAGTGGTCAAGTTAAATGTTATTTACTCACATTGCTTGTGCCTTTCATAGTCGCTTTCTGATGACCAGTCACGAGGGCGTAAAGAGCAGTTACGTTTCATTAGCATGAGTCTTAAAATCCATAATGCCAAATACTGAGTGATCTATAGGTGGTAAGTCCTTCCAAGGAGCTGTTTTAGGAGGCATTAGGGCATATATATCACCATTAATTATCATTTAGGCATATATTTAATAAATGAGGTATAATTGAATCTGTTATTTCTCTCCTATTCTTCTTATCAGACTTTGAGCAAGTTAGGACCACTGAGACCAATAAATGCAAAATCTATATCAGAGAAAAATCTCTGAATTTCTGCCTCAAATATTGGAAGAATAAAAATACATATAAAGGATTTCTCCTTTGGCCAGACAATGTGTTTGTTTTTCATGCTACAAACAAATTTCAAATTTAACATTTTGGTCCAAATTGTTCCCCTGGCAGGCTCATCCACGTGAAGATATGCATCTTATACTTACAGCGTCTTGTATGTGTTGACTAGTGAGGAAAAAATACAGAGGATTATTGTCCCATCCTTTAAAAGGAAAATGCCAGTGTGATCCAAAGGTAGTCAGCAAAGGTATCAGATCTGTTAAAATTTAGGAACATTACTTCCTAATTAAATTAAGATCAATTTAATTCAAAGTAGGTGTAAATGTGGAGTGGGGTGGTGGTGTCTGTGCACTTGAATACTAGTGATCTTCAAAGCAGGAGGCCTGTGCTTCCCCTGGAGCTGGGTTACAGCCTGAGCAGCCTCATATGGATGGTAGGCGCCAACTCCAGCCCTCTGCAAGGCCAGTGTGTGGTCTCAGCCACTGAGCCATCTCTCCAGACCCTCCTCAATGTGCCTGCAGTGTCTTTTGAAGAAAGGTATCTATTACAGTGAGACAAAATAAAATCTTTAAGATGTAAGTTTTTATTGTTTTATTAAATCTAGGATTTTGAGACTGGAAAATAACTATTTTGGACAAAATTGCTAAAATAGTAACTCATCTCCTTTGTAGTCACTTTCAAGTCTTCTTCAATAGCAAAATCAAGAGTGAACTTGTTTCTGGGAACATGAGAAACAGAAGAATTAACACAATGTATTGGTGCCACATTAAGTGACATGATGAAGTCTCAAATAACCATTTTGCATTCCTATTATATAGTTTTTCAAATGAGCAGTTAAAGAATTCCATGATGTCTTCTCTTTGGGTTTAATTTAAAAGAAAAGAACATTAAATTCCAACATAGTAACAAGAGCAGAGCTGGCACTCCCTTAAGATTTGTGAAGAAGATGGTTTGTCTATAAATGAAATAAAGACTTATGGCTAACTAACATATCTATTTACAACTAAAGCTACAGAAAACATTCATATGGTTTTTAGATAATTTTTGAAAAATACCTATAGGTAGCAATTTGAGGATATATTTTTTTAAGATGGAAATTCATGAATAAATTATGGGTTTCTCAAAATTTGAAGATAAACATTTCACATTGTTTATTTAAAGGATACTGCTTGGTTGCATGATTAGGAAGGGTTAAATATCAAATCTATGTTTCTATGAGCATTATAAAAATCTTTTAAGAAAAGAATAACTACAGTCAATGGACTACAGCTTACAGTTCAGCCATGATAGACTGTTAGGAAGCTATCAAACTATAGGTTAGTTCCCCTCTGCTCCTTTGCAAGTCTGCAGCTGTCTGTTCTCTCTCATCAATAATATCCACATGTTAATTTAATGTTCCTGCTGCTACTCTTGAGTGCTGGAATTACAACCTTGTGCTACCATGTCCATATTTAACATAAAAATTACAAGTTTTATCAGGGACCGGACAAGATTGCCCACTCTCTCCCTATTTATTCAATATAGTACTCAAAGTTCTAGCTAGAGCAATTAGCTAAACGATATCAAATAAACAAAAGGAGGTCAAAGGGATACAAATTGGAAAGGAAGAAGTCAATGTATCAGCATTGGCAGATGATATGATAGTATACATAATCGACCCCAAAAATTCTACCAGAGAACTCCTACAGCTTATAAACACTTTAGCAAAATGTCTGGATATAAAATGAACTCAAACAAATCAGGAGCCTTCTTCTATACAAAGGATAAATGGGCTAAGAAAGAAATTTGGGAAATAACACCCTTTACTATAGTCACAAATAATATAAAACATCTTGGTATAACTTTAATCAAAAAAAAAAAATCTGTATGAAAAGAACTTCAAGTCACTGAAGAAAGAAATCGAAGAATACCTCAGAAGATGGAAAGATCTTCCATGCTTGTGAATCAGTAGAATTAACATAGTAGAAATGCTATTTTACCAAAAGCAATCTATAGATTCTGTGTAATCGCCATCAAAATTCCAACTGAAAGATAGAAAGAGCAATTCTCAGCTTCATATGGAATAACAAAAAATCCAAGATAGCCAAAATAATTCTCAGCAATAAAAGAATGTCTGGTAGAATCACCATCCTGACCTCAAACTGTACTGTGGAGCAATAGTGATACAAAACGGCATGGTATTAGTACAGAGACAGACCAGTAGATCAATGGAATAGAGTTGAAAACCTGGAATGAACCACAAAACCTATGGTCACTTGATCTTTGACAAAGAAGCCAAAAACCATCCAGTGGAAAAAGACAGCAAATTCAACAAACGGTGCTGGTTCAACAGGTGGTAAGCGTGTAGAAGAATGCAAATCAATTCATTTTATTCTCCTTGTACAAAGCTCAAGTCCAAGTGGAACAAGGACCTCCACATAAAACCAGATATACTGAATCTAACAGAAGAGAAAGTGGGAAATAGTCTTGAACATATCGACACAGGGGAAAATTTCCTGAACAGAAGACCAATGGCTCAGGCTCTGAAATCAACAACTGACAAATGAGACTTTATGAAACTGAAAAGTTTCTATAAGTCAAAGTACATTGTCAATAGGACAAAATGGCAACCAACAGATTGGTTAAGATAAGTGGATATTAGTCCCCAAAGTTCAGAATACCCATAATATAACTCACAGACCATATGAAGCTTAATAAGAAGGAAGGCCCAGGTGTGGATGCTTCAATCCCACTTAAAAGGGAGGACAAAATAATTACAGGTGGCAGAGGGAGCATGGGATCTGGGTGGGAGAGAGGAGGGAGAGGAAAAAAGGGGGGCAGGAGAGATGCCCAGAAGTCCAGAAGAATGAAAGAAATAAGCACCAGTGTTGGGTGGGGAATGGGGATGGTGGAACACTAGAAAGTCCCAGACACTAGGAATGTGGGAGACTCCCAGTATCCAGTGGGGATGACATTAGCTGAAATGTCCAACAGTGGGGAGAAGAACTTGAAGAGACTACCTGAAGTAGATTGACATGGCCCCCAGTTGAGGGATGGGGCCACTCAACTATCTCAAAAATTTTAACCCAGAATTGTTTCTGTTTAAAGTAAATGCAGGGAGAAAAAAAAAAAAAAAAAAAAAGGAACAGAAACTGAAAGAAAGGCAATTCAGAGACTGTCCCACCTTGGGATCCATCCCATCTATAGACACCAAACCCCAACACTATTGCTGATGGCAAGATGTGCTTGCAGACAAGAGTCTGGCATGGCTGTCCTTTGAGAAGCTTTACTAGTACCTGACTAAGTCAGATGCAGATACTCATAGCCAACTATCAGAATGAGCCAGGGAACCCCAATGGAAGAGTTAGGGGAAGGACTGAAGGAGCCAAGGAGGATTGCAACAGCATAGAAAGAACAACAATAATCGAACCCCTCAGAGCTCTCAGGGACTAAGCCATCAATCAAACAGCATACAAGGGCTGGTTCATGCTCCCCCCTACCCCTACATATGTTAGAGAGGACTGCCTTGTCTGGCCAAAGTGGGAGGGGATGCACTTGGTCCTGTGGAAGCTTGATGCCCCAGAGAAAGAGGATACTAGAGAGGGAAGGTTGGAGTGGTTGGGTGGGTAGGTGCTCACCCATTTAGAGATGAAGTGGTGGGAGGATGAGGTGAGGGACTTGTGGAGTGGGGACCAGGAAGGGAGACAACATTTGAAATGTAAATAAATAAAATAATTAATAAAAAATATTCATTCACTTGAGCTGAACAAGTTAGAAAAGCGTGTTCCAAAAACTTACTTACTAAATCAAATGACCTGTCATTTTTCAAAGTATTTTAAAATAAAATGTATATTGCTTATTATAGTAATATCATATACTTCCTTTAATATCACAAATAACTTAATCCAGGCAAACAAGAGTAAAGACCATTACCAAATTCTTTGGTCAAATTATTCAAGTTTTATTTTCTTTTAGGTAGAACTATCTCCTGCAGGAAAAGTGATGGCTCACGTGTGGACAAGAGGGTGTGGATATCTGTTGTGTTGTGGGTCCCACATGTCTTCTGCTCTGGCTCAAGGAGGCAGTGTGGGAAGTTCGACTGAGTCTGTTTTGCCCACAGCACCAGGTGGGTGCTGCGCCTGGCGGGGGGAGTTCTCACTCAGTCTGAGGTTCCCTGGGGACGCAGGGCTCTCAAGTGGGGATCCCCGGGTCAGGAGGCAGTCAGGGACCCACTGGCATCCATTCAGGGGTTCTCAGACACCACTGGGAGGCCTGGCAGAATGGAGATGAGGAGCATACGAGCAAGCAACTGGCCAGGAGCTGAGAGAAACAAGGGGGAGAGAGAGGGAGGCCATGACCACGCCCCATGGGAAGTGCTCACTTGTTATACTCGCTTGGCTGAAAGAATGCTTGTTTGATGATGCAAAAACCACAGAGACACTTTCCACTAGGGCTGGCCCCAATGACAGACACGAGGTAAGTAAGTCCAGGGTTCCAAGAGCTTTATTGACATGGCAGATGATAGATAGTCTGTATGCACCCCCACTTAAGTCAGGATAGGCCTGACTTAAATAGGGAGAAAGGAGCGTGGCAGGTCTGGGAAAGAATACTTAATTAGCTATGCCCTCTGGCTTTTAGGTAACTCATTAATATGGAAATCTCTCTAGGGCCTGTAGTCACACCCTCTACCTGTGCTCTTTGGAAGGGACAACATTGCCCTACATGACTGAATGACATAGATGAAATAGAGTTCTTCACCACATGTCAGGAGCCTGGATTCTGGGAGTGCAGCAGAATAGATGCCCGTCCCTCACAGGCAATGGACACCTGTTGGGTCTCTGGGCTACTTCCAGCCAGCACTTCTATCAAAACTCAAGTCATCCTATCATGGTCCCACAATCTCCCTGAAGCAGGGTTTGAAAAACTAGCATTGAACACAGGAGAGAAAAGGCTTTATATCGCCTCCTAAAACTGCAAGACTCTGGGGCTCTTCGTAGATTGGGGGATTTCTGGAGGAACTTTGGTTACAAAGGAACTTGACTGAATATTTCAAAATTATTTGGAAGAACATCTTATTAAAGTGGATGTCAGGGTATAGAGTTTGGAACATGTCAGATTCTAGAAGATAGGCCATAACCTAATCCAAGTTTTATTTTGACCTAGTAATAAGATGTCTTCTACTCTTAAGATGGAGTCAGGCTGCTCCATCAACAATCTTCTTCAAAGGAACCCAGAACATTTGCTGTGCTGTAGTTTCAAAAGATCTTTCAGTTAAAAAAAAAAGGTATCAGTCTGGGCCTTAATATTCCTAATATTTCAACATATTTTTGTATTCAGGAACAATATCTTCTTTTCTTAGTGGGGTTTTTGTTTGTTTGTTGGTTGGTATTTTTTTCTGCTTTTTTTTTAATGTATGCAGAAAAATGTAAGATATAAGACAAAGTATCATTTTGAAGTACAGAAGATTTAATATCACAGAAACAGATTTTCTTCACAAGCTTTTAGAAAATTGCCACTAGTGGAAATGCCTAACATATTATATTTTTATAACACTATCACGTAAATGGCTTTAAATGAGATGAGTGAGTGTGTAACAGCTAGCATTTCCAGTTGTTCTTGGATTTCTAATACCCAAACCACCGCTCTGTTTTTCTATTTGCATATGTGTTAACTGTCACTCCTTAGAATGTCCTGGTAACACAGTGAAGTTGTTTCTCCTCAAGGGAAAACTGGTGTCTGTGAAAAAGGTCCTAAGTTCACCTATTACATGCTGTAAATTAAAAGAACACTCAGGGAAAGCAATCTAGAAACTTTCTATTTGAAGGTATGTGTGTGTGTGTGTGTGTGTGTGTGTGTGTGTGTGTGTACATGGAGGGTGAGGGGGGTCAAAGGGCACCCTCCTTCTAACATCACTGAAAGCACAAAAAGGCCTTTAGTCCAAGCATAGGAAACATTCTCTGAAAATTTGCACTGAGCACACCTGCACTGAACACACCTGCACTGAACACACCTGCACTGAGCACACCTGCACTGAACACACCTGCCCTAGCACACTTGCACTGAGCACACCTACACTGAACACACCTGCACTGAGCACACCTGCACTGAACACACCTACACTGAACACACCTGCACTGAGCACACCTGCACTGAACACACCTGCCCTAGCACACCTGCACTGAACACACCTACACTGAACACACCTGCCCTAGCATACCTGCACTGAACACACCTGCACTGAGCACACCTGCACTGAACACACCTGCACTGAGCACACCTGCACTGAGCACACCTGCACTGAACACACCTGCCAGACCTCTCAGAACACCCGCATGAGCACACTGCATGAGCACACCTGCCCTAGCACACCTGCACTGAACATATCTGCACTGAACACACCTGCCCTAGCACACCTGCACTGAACACACCTGCACTGAGCACACCTGCACTGAGCACACCTGCACTGAGCACACCTGCACTGAACACACCTGCACTGAGCACACCTGCACTGAGCACACCTGCACTGAACACACCTGCACTGAGCACACCTGCACTGAGCACACCTGCACTGAACACACCTGCACTGAGCACACCTGCACTGAGCACACCTGCACTGAACACACCTGCCCTAGCACACCTGCACTGAACACACCTGCACTGAACACACCTACACTGAGCACAACTTCACCGAGCACACTGCACTGACCACACTGTCCCTGAACACACCTGCATGAGCACACCTGCACTGGACACACTTGCTTCCCATGCACTGACACTCATGAACACACCTGCAC
>JAJTUV010003741.1:0-41550 GCA_021653895.1 Mastomys natalensis | reverse complement strand
GGGAGAGCTGACATGAAGGTACTTGAGAAAGCATTGTGAACTCTTACTGTTCTGTAAGGGTGTGTGTGTGTGTGCATGCGTGTGTGTGCATGGTGCATTCATAACAAAAAGTTAATTGGAATTACCCTGCACATGGGATAATGCTTTTCCCAGTGCCAGATAGAAGACCTCGCTTTTTGAGTTGTACTGGAAACCTATAAAAAGATGCAAACAATTGCCACTGTTCTTGGTGACCCACTAGAACTTGACAGTAAGACCCTAGTGCTGAATACACAACATACTGGATTACAGGGCTAGGATGAATCCAGTGGTACCGACCACAGAGCTGCTTTCCAGTTGGCCAGCTTTCAAGGTAACAGAAGATTTTATGCAGGCTGCTGGGGGCAGGGTCAAGAGTCTTAAGTAGCTGGGAAACCTAGAAGCTACAGTAATGTGTGCAAGATAGTCACATGGGTACAATAGTTGCATTAATGTTATGGGTGTAACCAACTGCTTTAGGATTTCATTCAAGGCCCATTTACAGGAGGAAATATGCTTGATGTTGTAAACCTAGTCAAGAATCTTGTGGGGAGTTCGTAGGCCCAGGAGTAAACCTACAGTTATTATACTGCTGTCTTAGGATTACTATTCCTTTGATGAAACACTATGATCAATAAAATTTGGGGAGGAAAATGTTTATTTGGCTTGCACTGTTCATCATAAAACAAAGTCGGACAGAAACACAAGCAGAGCAGGAACCTCAAAGCAGGAGCTGATATAGACGTTAAGATGAATGCTGCTTACTGGCTTGCTTATCATAGCTTGTGCAGCCTGCCTTCTTACAGAACCTAGGACCATCAGCCCAGGGTGGTACCACCTCCAATGGGCTAGGGTCCTCCCTCACCAATCACCAATCAAGAAATGGCCTACAGCCATATCTTATGGAGACATTTCCTCAATTCATATTTCCTCTTTTCAGATAACAATAGCTTGTGTCAACTTGGCATAAAATTAGTTACTAATAGATAGAGTTTCAAACTGCTCCCTAAACTCATGCATTTATATGTGACAAGTTACTGCAGCTCTCAGACCTCATCAGAGAGGCTTCTTTGTGCAGAAGATGATGGTGAACACAGAAATTCACAACTGGTCGAAGTGCAGTAGATAAATCTCTGTGGAATGGTTACAAATGGGACATCCATATCAAATCCTCCCCAAGGCTTAGGGACCCATTTTGGAAGAAGTTACAGAAAGATTATGAAGAGCAAGTGGTTGGGCAGGACCAGAGCAAAACAGTGTCTTCTGGAGATGACCAAGCTGCTGCACTCATGAACTCAGAGCAGCTGTGGCTGCCTGCACAAGACTTACACATCAATAAAATCAGTCAGTCTTCTGACACATAAGGCTCATGAGCCCCACCTCTATTCGAAGAGCTATTGACAGCTGAGGACTCTGGGGGAAGGAGTGTCAATTCTCTTTTTCTTTAAAGATGTAGCATCTGTAGTTGACCACAGCCTAGTGGATGGCCTCCCATCAGGAGTCTACGGGTCACACAAACTGGACTTTGATACACAGCTGGAGATAGGGGGTAGGAGATGGGTGTGTCTAGAAGGTAAGGGAGTAAATATATACATATATTTATTTACATATATGAAATTTCAAAAAAAAAAAATGTTTTAATAGAAGAAAGCATAGAGACAATAATCACGGAGAAAAACTTAGATGTGTACTTAACAGATAATATAAAACAATCAGGTCATTTTCCTGGATTTTGCATGTTATGCTCTTTGTTGGATTGTTAAATGTAAAATTTATTGTAATTTTTTTCTCTTCACAAAAATACTTATTTTTCTATCTACTTTCTAATTTCTGATTCTGTACTCTTTTTATGATGGTTGGTTCTTCAAATCATAGAAGGTTCTGTCCCTCTGAAGGCTGTATCTCTCTTAGATTTATCCCCCACAGACACACTGTGTGCCCAGTGTAAAATATTATAAGCATAGTTACCCCCTGTAATACTTTTGAAGATCTTAAACATTTAAATAAAATAACACTTGCATGAAGATGAATCATGTTTATTCTGTAACACTATTACTCAAGCTTGAAAAAGCATAAAAATCCAGGCGTTAAGTAGCTATTAAACCTAGCAAAACACTGGTGGGGAGCAATAAAATGTGCCAGCTGCTGTGTATAAGGGCTGAATTTTTTCAGGGAACTTTAAGTCTCTGGAGAGCTTTACACAGGTTGTGTTTTTAAAATGAACTGTCAAACAGTGTATTGGGGGCACGTCTGTAATCCTAGCAGTCAGCTATGAAGAGCTGGAAGCAGGATGATCTTGAGCAGGATGATCGTTGGCTATGTGGCAAGCTCCAGGCTAGCCTAGGATCTCTACAACTCTTTCTCAACAAGCAAATGAGCTGTAGTGATGTCTAAGGAAAGTGTCAGAACGCAGAGTGATGATAAAACAGCAGAGAGAGTCTATTTCCATAGATGCAGTTGAAGGTCTGTGGGGTGGGAACTGACTGGAGAACATGGGCTTGAAGTGTGATCAGAAGAATCAGGAACCCAGTGACTAACAGACTATGGGAACAGGAGAGCAAGAGCTGCAGGTGACTTAGCCTGAGCACAGTGGGGTTATGGTTGCTGAGTAGGGGGAGGGTAGGGAGGAGGGGAAGGACAAGGGGAGGGGAAAGATTAAAATATAAGCAGTCTTTTCCCCCCATGACAGTAGACAAGCAAACAAAATGCAATGGCAATGGTTTCATGTAATTTTAAGATATCAGTTGAAAATCTCCATTAAATTTCTTTCAAAGGATTTTGTAATATCTTTTTCTGCTAGAAAACAGCAATCACTGAATTAGTCACCAAGTTTTATGTGTGATTTTAGTAACGCTAGGAGTTTCTTTGTTACTTGCTTTCCCTCCCTCCTTCAGTCCCTCCTTCTCTCCTAACTTCTCTTGTTTACTTTTGCTCTGACTCAGGAAGCACTCTCCCTCTGAGCCACACTCCCATCCAACAACTGGAATCAGAGAAAACAGCTCAACTGAACAGTTTGTTGAACATTTTAAAGCCAGCATAGATAAGCTCAGAGTTGAAGTGAATTCGGAGGGACAAAGGAAGTATCTATCTCATGTATAAGAGTCAGTGTAGTACTTTTAAAATTAAATATGTATGTATGTATGTATGTATTTAGAGTTTACAAAATCTAAATTATGGGCCTAAATTATACCATTAAGAGAACTTTAGATTTCATTCCATTTCTAGCCAAGCCTTGACTCTTCCAGTTGGTGCTCACAGGCCTCCCTCATACCATCTGCTCATCGGAAGAAAGCCATTCTTTGTCTGCTGGACATGACTTTTACAGGAGATCCCCCTTCTCCCTTCTCTCTCTCCCTCTCTTTCCCCCTCTCTCTCCCCTCTTTCCCCCATCTCTCTTCCTCTTCTTCAGTGTTCAGTATCAGAGAAACCCACATTAAAAGTATGCCAAGTCCATCTCAGCCTAGCCAGAGTACCCATCTTTAAGAAAATATGTGACAACAAATGTTTCTGAGGATTATGGAAGGAGAGTCTTATACACTCTTGGTGGGACAGAACTGTGGGGACTCAGACCCACGATGAGCAGTTCAGGTGCATATTTAACCAACGCAGACCTGGCCTCCTAATTCTCCCAGCATTACAGGGCGTGGCTTCCATGCCCTGGCCTCTGCCCTGAATTTTCCAGTGGAAGGGCTGGGTCTTACTTCCTTGCATTTTTCTTTTTTTGTGTGCGTGTGACTTCTCTCTTTCTCTCCCCCACCTCTATCTCCCTCCCCATGGCAATTCCCTACCCTGCTTCCTTGGGACCACTAAACCTGCATAAGAGTTGTTCCCAATGATCTTGTCTTTATACTTTAATTTGGCTTGAATTGGCTCATTTTATCACAGAGAATAACTTATCAATAAGTTATTCCAAACACTACTGAAATTCAGTATAGAGGAACCTTACACAACTGAAAATACATCTATCATATGACACAGTAACACATCTGTGTACATATCTGAAGGATATGTCTGAAAGCCTGTATTCTGCTAGATGCCTTCTAAAAGAGTGGAACCCTCAGCTCCTCCAGCCCCATGTCTGCCTGGATGCAGCCATGCTCCTGCCTAATGATAATGGACTGAATCTCTGAACCAGTAAGCCAGCCTCAATTAAATGTCATCCTCATAAGAGTTGCCTTGGTCATGGAGTCTGTTCACAGCAGTAAAACCCTAAGACAGTCATATTAAAAACTAGCTCCCACAACAGGTGAAAGCTAACTTGTTTGTTCCCTTGGAACCATAGCAAGAAGCACGGGTTGTAGAGTTGTGTAAGTATGAAAAATACAAAGGAAAGAAAACCTAACTTGACAGATGTTTGCTGGGTTGGTTTTCTAGGTGTGTCTGCAGGGTTGTATGCATGAAATTTAAACTGTCAGACTGCGTAAAACAGGTTTTCAGCTTAAGCATGAGTGGGATAAACTCAAGGGAAAGTATAGAATATAATATATATATATATATAATTATCTGGAATAAGTATGAGAATATGGGAGAGAGAGAGAGAGAGAGAGAGAGAGAGAAGAGAGAGATCATCCTTTATACAATAGAGAACTCTTCTGATATGTCACTGTGAATTTGAGACATCACTTTTTCCTCCCCGGTTTACCTGACTTCTCGCAGAGTTCGAGAACTGACTGGTTCCCACAACCACAGAAGCTAAGTCCTCCTTATAAGACATTTCTTTTTGTTCACACACAGATGTATTCTCTAGGGCTGTTCCTCTGAACCCCCAACAACACACACCCATTTATCTATCAAATTACAAAGCTACTGGAAATCATAGCCAGGCCCGGCAGTGCCTGTGTAATTCTGCTTACAAGCAATGTTACCAGGACTGAAAAGCTTACTGCGTCTAGATGTAACCTGACAAAGTCAGTATTTCTAAATGTATTATTCTTCAATTTAGAATTTCGATACAGAGAATCTGATGAAGACATGTAACAGCAAATGTACTGCAGGCTCTGTAAATAGTAAAACTGGGTGGTGGTGGGCCAGATAATAAAGTTTGGTGAAGGAAAATGTGAAATATATTTGATAAATCCTACCCTAAGACTAAGACACAATGTGGACTTAAGTCACTCTACTGATAATCAGAATGATTGAGCAAAATAAAAAGGATGTGAAACTCCTTGATCACAATGCTGTCTCACAAACCAAAGATAAAACCAGACAGACATAGTTCAATGACTGGAAATGCTTAGGCTAGGGTGAGGAAGACATACACAGTTCTTATTTTGAAAATTACATCCTCTCCCTTCAACAATTTCTAAAACAATATTGATTCATAAGCAAGAGCACGGCATGCTTTCAGAAGGAGCTCAGGCTCCTGCGGACCCCTGAGCGGCACAAGCAGATAGCAGACCCACAATCCGCAGTTGGGGACCCTCTGACTCAGCCGCACCATGCTTGAATTAATCATATCCTGCTTGGCAAATTGTTTGTATTTGTGTGCATCTCCTTTTGCATTACAGATGTGTAGAGCAGAACTTCCTGTATAAACAACCCCTTTGCTTCTTAAATGATACGCACTTGAACATTTGCGGTTACATGAACATTTTCAGTTTTCCAAACGAGAGTCTCTGATTGCAAAATACTGTCTAATGGTGAGTTCCTGAAAACGAAAAATGACTAAGCTTCTCATTTTATGCGTAAAACTGTTAACAAAAATCAGCTGATATGCAACCCCACAAACATCCCTCTCCTTATGTCTGGAGTTCACAATTGCTTGTTGTGTAATCCTCTATTCCACTTGGTATTTCAAATGCCCTGAAATTAGCACGTTGAAAGAAAAAGCAACCACTAGTCTTCTTGATATTGCCTCTAGATAATTAGAAAGGAACACAGGCCGAGATTGTTAGGTAACACATAGTTTCTTCATTGAAAACCAATTTAAATATTTTCAACATGTTAACTGTGCTATCCTTACAGATAGAAAATTTAATTACCACACAAAATAGTTCTTTAAAATAGTTTGATAGTTCATATTATGTAGTAAAATATACATTCCTTTAAAAGATATGTCAATAAGAAATAAAAATTTAAGAAAAAATAGTCTATCATCCTATCACCTTACTTCTAATAATAGGAAAAAATAACATGAAAAGAAATTAAAATAATTTTCAAATTTCTAAAGTTTCAAATATTTGAAAAACAATGAGAAAAACTAAACCACAGGACTGAATAATTTATTAAAGGAAGAAATGAAAATGCTAGATTTCTATCAATGCAAAATTACTTAAATTCACAGGACTACATAAAATAATCAAGAATATGCACTTAGTGTGACTCTGAAACAGTCAGACATTTAAGGAACTAAAAAATGTAATTGATAGAAATACATTTAAATGGTAAGTATTTAGAAATATATCAGATTCACAGCAATGTGAGGTCAGAGACTATCATAATTAATGGTTTAACTGTAAGAGGTTCATTCTTTTGAAAACCATCTTGATAACATCCCCCTTTCAATAGTAAAACATATACTTTATAGTACAATAAACATTATGCATATAATTGCTGTAATTTAGTTATAGACTAGGTATGTCTCTCTCCAAAGGGTATGGGTATGGGTAGCTTGGTCCTGAGGGTGGTGTGATGTGGGACTGCTAAGGGTATCCTGGTTCTTGACTCCAAGGGAGAAACGGCAGTTCGGCCACGTCCCCAGAACCAGGGTCCTGAACAAGCAGTCTAATATCCATAGACCTACATTGTTCAGTCACATAGGCCATTACAGCCCCTCTCAAAGTGCACAGGTAGAGGGTGTAACTACAGGCCTCAGGCCCTAGAGATTTACATACTAATGAAGGCAGAGGGGAGCCAATTAAGCATTCCCCCCAGAACCTCCCCCTTCTCTCCCCTACTTAACTCAGGTCTGCCCTGAGTTTGGGGGGGGTACATTCAGATCCATCCACCATCTGCCATGACAATAAACCCTTCTGGAACCAAGGACTTCCTCGTGTCATTGGGGCCTGCTGGGCCTGCCATTGATGAAGCCCCCAGCCTCTGGAACCTTAGACTTTCTCCTGGATGTGGGACCCTCCTCGTGGAAGTCTCCAGGACTCCTCCGCTGCTGCGGCCCAGATTACCCACAGTGTGAGAGGTGGGTTCTAGTTCAGAGTTTTCAGGTTATCTGGGACATACACAGAAGGATTGTGGGACTGCTGGTCCTTACTGCCTTTTGTTATTTTTTATTTCATTTGAATGGTGTTTCCTTTCATTGCTCAGATCTGTTTTGTACTCCTTGGCCCAGGAGGCAGATTAGCCTGCCTCCATTTCTCAAGCCCATAGAAGCATCAGTGGGAAACTGCACCTGCTTCTGCCCTCTGCCTTCCGTGAGGGCTCAGTGAATTCCTCTGTGTACCGGTGCTACCCGCACGACGTGATGTAGCCTAAAGGGCCTCACCAGAGCTACACATCACACTTTCAGCCCTGGACTCTCCAAAACTGTGCGAGATGCAAGCATCTCTTATTTGTAAATTTATTCTACTTGAGTATTTTCTAGTAGTAATTAAAAGTGGGATAAAACATAAAAATGATTATTACCATGTTATAAAAAATGGCAATATCAAAAATTATAAAGGAACGGATCTTAAAAATACAACAGAGCATTATATGATAAATACCTTTTAATACAGAAAATAGTTTAGTAAATAAAAAGCAAATTGCAAAATAGTACAGTGGTATTTTATAGAAAAATCTGAATGTTTGTAGATGCTTACACCACTGAACTAAGACAGGACAAGTAAATACTGAAAGTTTCAAGCATTCCCCTTCTCATTTATGATTAAAATGAACTCCAGCTTAAGTTGATGGAAACTTCTGTATTTCAGAGACATCAGACTATGTTTCCAACTCAAATAACAGATTCTTGCAAAAGAAAAGGTAAACATGATATCATTAAAGTTTCAGAATATTTGCAGAAATTAAACCAGAAAGCTATGCTTTAGAACCATACAGTCAATGTGTTTAACTTGTGTCTGATGAATTGCATACAACTACCACTGCATGTCAGATACGCATCACAGACTCCCATGGCCAGTCTTCAACCATTATTCTCTCTTCTGTGCCAGGCACTAAACAACCATTTTCCCAGCATACACCACACCAGTAGTCTGTAGCAGTCTCATGACAGGTCTATTATACCTATTCTATAGATAGAGTTCTTCAAACACAGTCAGGATTTGACTTCTGTTTATCTACCTTCAAAACTCTGTTAAACAATGGACAGCCATTTAGTCTAACAAAAGAAACTTTACAATCACATCTTGTAAATATTTAGAAAAAAGTTGCTCACTGAAAAATACATTTAATTCCCTTAATACCAACACATGGCTGATCTTGCTCATGAGCCCATTGAATGCTGGAAAGTGGAGAGAATTTCAGACTTAAATCTTGACATTGAAATCTATTTGTAAATGTCAATTAGCCACAAAGGTTAAATAAGTATTTATGTTCCCTAATGATGCTATCTTCTGTAGAGCAGGGTATTGGAAATGGAATGATTACCTAAATACAGGATATTGTAGGATCAGTTTGCTTGGCATCATATACAAAGTGTTCTGTGAAGCTAGTGCTGGCAAAAGCTTGAATCACACCACTCAGGAGGATCTGCAAGTTCAAGACTATCCTCAGCTGCACAGTAGGTTTCAGGCCAATCTGGATTACTTGAGACTCTGTGTTTTAAAAAAGTATTCTGGGAAGAAGTATTCAATGCAGGGAACAAGTGAAGGAGGATTTCTTTAGCAATTATTCTCGATAAATAACCTGAGGTGATTGGAATGTTAAATCAATCACAGGTTACTCTCACGTTTGTCTTCTTGTGAAAACTTACACTCTCTGCATTACCTTGCTCCCATAGTGTGTCTCCACCTTCCTAATGCTGTGACCCTTTAATACAGTTCCTCATGTTGTAGTGACTCCAACCATAAAGTGATCTTGTTGCAAATTCATAACTGTAATTTTGCTACTGTCGTGAGTTGTAATTTCAATATCTAATATGTATGATAGTTGATATGTGACCCATTTGAAAGGACCTTTCCACATCCAAAGGGCTTGTGACCCACAGGATAGAAGCACTGTGCTACTGCCTTTATACCACACTATCACTGGAGCAGAACTGTAGAGTACAAAGGCCCTGGAAGCTACACGAACTTCATTCTGAAGACTATACTTTAAATGAATTTTGAGACTATCAAATGCTGCTCCTATATTATTTACAGTCACAGCTATTGTCAGTTAATAAGGAACTTCCTCATTCTTCTCCAATGTTAGCTAAGCCAGGTCACTCTCATGAGGTCACTTATGGAAAATATATTCGTGATCCTCTTACAAAGGACAAGTCCTCTACTTCTGTTCTCAGTCCTCTGCTCAAATGTGAACAACATCTGCATGAAATAGATTTGTTTCTAGGTAAATACAGGCTAACAAAATGGTTCCAGCTTGATTCAGAAAGGGACCGAATCGAACAGAGCTAGGAAAAGTTTTCAAAGGCTCCACAAAGGTTATTGGAGCAAATGGTCTCAAGAGAAATGGTATCCATGTTCTATAGAAGAAAGAAGTCTCACGTACTTTAATAAAGTGTAAAATGCTGTTATTTAAAGGAAAAGGGTAGCATCATGAAAGATGGCTACAGACCAAAATTACTTGAGAATAGTGATGCAGAAATACTAAGTGAAATAAATAATAAATAAAATTAATCCTACCACATACGAGGAAGATACTATACAACAGTTAAAAATTACAACAGACATTTTAATTTTTCCTGTCTCAAATGTCTACAAACTAAAGGAAGTAAATAAAATATTAATGAAAAAAAATTCTTAATTCCTTTGTTTTCTGTGTTGTCTTGTGAATGCAAGTTAAATTTTGTATAAAAGCAGTTTACGAAGGATTTTATTATTTTGGTATCTATAGTGGCTTTATTTAATATCATCATACTCCACATTAATGTATATGAGACAAATCATATGATTGCCTTCAAAGTTGGCAAAAATGCTTTCACAAATTCAACTTTCATTAACAATAAAACACTCAAGAATACAAGACTTAAAAGACACTTCCTCCTTTTATTTGCTTGCTTTATTTTATAGTCATATGGACTAATCCATAGATTCAGATCACTGAGAATTGGGTATTACATTCCAGTTCTACCAATGTGGACTTAGATAAGACACAAGACAATTTTACCATATATCTCAATCACCTTGAAGACATATTCATCAAATGAATACCACTTGCATATCTTATTATAAAATTAGTATCTTACTTAAGGTGGAAAATATTATAGTCACTGCTACTAAATAAAGAATGTGCTGAGAATAGTGCTATGCTTTTACTGAGCGAACTACAGGTATTAGTCAATGAAATCATACAATAGAAATCAACTAAGAGGGAAAGTCCATGTATATTTGAAAATGATAAAGTTGTATCATGAAAAATTCCCAGGAAGTCAATAAACAGTAAAAGAATATCATAAAGGATAAACAATTTGCATACAGAATCAATGACCTTTCTGTTACACAAAATATAAAAGAGCCCAATCAAAATGAGTGAACATTTGTCCAGAGTGCTGTGACATAAGACTGGATGTAGTCTTTGGTAGAGTTCCTGTTGTACAGGTTGCAGTTGTAAAGAGCAGGATCGAGGAACTAAGAGTAGCCAGAAGGACACCAGCCAAGAGTGTAGGTGGATGTGTCTCAGGGAGATAGAGGGGTAGTCTCAAAAGCTCAGCTGGGTTCCCAGGAACTGAGATTTGAAACTGGGTGAAACACCCTGAGCATTAGCAGAATGGAATGACATGCACATGTACAAACTTTAATGCACAGCATGTTTACAAGTGAGCAGTTCAAGAAGCTTACAGGTCATTGAACAGTGCTCTAAAACATGCTTGAAGGGTGTTCCTGGATCTTCAGGAAAACAGGCTAGATGCTCCCAACCCTTATGTTCCAGAAGGTTCTTGCTGCCCCAGATACACCAGTATCTGGACTCATACATTATCACTAGCTTATACTGAACAAGTTTGGAAAATAGCCACAATTTTCCATGGGTTGCCATCTTCTTGACAACTACAAACATCATGCTGAAGAAGATTGTAGGAGACACAATTCCTCTTTAGCATCTGAATGCTTGGGAAATGCTAGTTAAGTTCTCCGTGTGTGCGTGTGCGTGTGCGTGTGTGTGTGTGTGTGCCTGCACTCAAAGGTAACAGTACACCCCCCAGCCAGCAATTCATCAAGAAGTGCTGACATCATTCCTCTTCTTAGATGTATAGCTGCTCTTTTTAACCTTTAAACAACAAGTGAAACAGGCTTTCCTGCATTTATAAGCATTTAAAAATATTCTCATAAGGTATCATATTTCCTATAGAGAACAACTGCTACTACTTAGTTCTAATTTAGAACATGAAGATATATACTCTATATTAACAACATTTTTCTTAATGGAGTTAGAAAAATTAGATTGTTTCTGGAAACAGAACAATTTGTAAGGTGGATAATTAAGTTCAGGCAGGACAATGGGGTAGATTAGAACCAAGATTTGTTAAAAGAATCTAAAGTAGATCATGAAACTGGGCTCTAAGAACTCCGAACATAATCATAACTCAAGAAATATTTATTGAATGCGGACTGACACCAAAGAGAAAAAAGCAAGCACTTTGAAAGCACAAACAACTTATCACCATTCTTACATCAGTTTTGCTATTATTGATATTTGTTAATATGTTGGGCTCTTGCTGATTGATTAGAGGAAGAAATATTGAAACCAAGAACCCATGGCTGTACAGGTCCCAGGTCCAAGATCCCAGTTGAGAATCTACCTATTGTGGCGAATGGACATAGTAGTAAAATAATAATATTTTAATGATAATGATATCATTAAAAGATATCATTATAGCCATAGATTAGCTCATTGCTCAACCCTCATTAGAGAAGCTTCTTCTTGCAGAAGATTGTAGTCAACATGGAGACCCATAATTGGTCAATGTAAGGAAAATAAGATTATGCAGTGTTCAACTCTAAGTGGAATGCCTGTGCCATCTCCACACTTACCTCCATGAAGGCCCAGGTATCAAAACAGAAGAAGAAGCCAAAAGATTTTAAGAGTCAGAGGCAGTGAATAACTAGAAGGAAACAATGCTTTCTGGACACAATACAGGACATGGAATTATGAACGCACTGTGATTTTGACAGAATGCACAAGACTTGCACAAGGTCAAGTCAGTCCAAATCCTATTACAGAAAGGGTGAACTGGTTAGAAATTTTATGCTCACATGAGGAGCTATCTCTGTATATGATAGCTGCTGGGAGGGGAGAGTTGGTTGTCTTTACTATTATGACCTTTATTAGGTTGATCTCTCTCTAAAGCAGGCAGCACACCCAAGAGTCTTTGGGAAGCTAAATTATATCTGAAGGTTTTTTCTTTTTTATTTAAGAGTGAGAATGTGAAGTCTGGTGGGCAGGGAAGTTGGGGTAGATATGGTAGGAGTTTGGCTCGGGGGTGAATATGATCAAAATAAATTGTATAAAATTCTCAATTAATAAAATATTTTAAAGGAAAAATATAAGAAAAATCAAGACAAATGGTGTCATCTTCACCTACAAATGGCATAGATTTGAAACTTGTTCCCGATCACCTATCCACAAGTTTTCACATGAGTTGGGTCTCAGACTAATAATCTAATTCTCATTTTGAGACTGTATTCCTTACTTTTTTGAGACTCTATTCCTCACTTTTTTTGAGACTGTATTCCTTACTTTTATTGCTGTGACACAATATACTGACAGTGACAGAATCACATTAAAGAATAGTTTATTTGGGCTCAGAGTATAGTCTTTGTTGTGAGAGAGTCATAGTGACAGGAGCTTGAGGCCTCCATCTCCCTCTATATCTACAACCACAGGGCACTTAACACTGCATTCTTTTGTGTTTGGTCCAGGATCCCTGCCCAGAGAACGGTGCCTCCTACATTCAACGTGAGTACTTCTGCCTCAGTCAATCAAATGTTGATAATCTCTTACAAGCATGGTAAAAGTTTGCCTCCAAAGTGATTCTAGACCCTGTTTAGTTAACAACCATTAAACACCACCCACAAGACCATATTATTTTCATGGCTCTGAATCAGTTCTAATGTTTTGTATATTTTCCTTCAGTTTTGTTTTCTTTTACCTGTAGTAACTAAATGATAACCTAAGAAAAATAGATGCTGACTTCTAAAGGCACCTAGCATCAGCCACTCAACTGGGACCACCTCCAGATGCTGATATAGTCAATGGCCATCACCCAAGGGGGATTTATTTGCTTTTGCCACTTCTGAGTTAAGTACCAATCCACCATAAACTGTAGCAGGGGTGTGGGGATTCTTCTATAACTGTTGAGTAGAGTGTATTTCCCCAGAAAGCCACAGAATCATTTGTCTCAATGGCAAAGAATCAAGTATAAGTGTATGCTATCTTTTCTGTGCTCTGGAAGAAAAGCACATTTACAACTTTATAGCTCTTTGGGCCTTTCTCCAAATGAGGTTGTGTAAATTAACTTAGCTTCCAAATTCATTAGTCATACCAAGTTAGACTTTGATCTTTTATGCACAAAGAAAGATTAATTTCTTACAAGATTTGGCGACTCCTGTGGCATTTAAAATGTTTAGATATTTAGCACTATTTGATGGCCTCCAAGTATATCACAGTTTCTTAACTAATTATTATTGAGTTAGGCAGGAAATACACAGGCAAGAAAGAGAGGGGCTACAGAGAAGATGAGGGAAAAGGTGAGGGAGATGGAGTGAGATTAATTATGTAGAGAGAGAGCATGAGAAATTTTGCTGATTCTCATATGTATGAATTTGCATTGGCCTGTTAAATAGTTTCTTTTTCCTAGTTCAGCTCTTTTCACTCAAGGAAAAGTCAAACCCCATCTCATTCATGAGTTCATCCAACCATTATTATCTGTGATTATGTAGTGATGTCCAGGTTGAGTCTCAAGCTGCCAAGCTGACATAAACAAGCAGCTTTAGTATAGTGTCATTGACACTGTCACAAGCTTCATGAATGAGAATGAATCTCCTCAGTCTCCTCTACAGACTAGAGGAGGTATGTTTCACTCTGCAGATAGGTATTCCTAAAATTGATACTTAAGTTGTCACTCTGATGAAGAAAAATACTGATGTCCAAGGTAAAGGAAAATAATTTGAGTTACGAAATATATAAACATTAAAGAATGTGACACATACTTATCTACAAAAGGTAACAAAGGAGGGTAGTTTCAACAGTGATCTCAGAAAGTGGATCAGCAGCAGTGTCCAGTGGTGGTGAGTGACATGCCGAACCATGACCAGAAAAGTTATGAAAAGCACACACTGCGCTTAAAACATCAACAATTTGGTGACTATTACAACATGAAGAAGTTATGAATAAGGAAGTGTGTTAGAAACCTGGCACACCAAAGATAAGAGAGGCTGAAGCACAGCCATGGTAGTAAAATAGGAGAAGATTAATATACAACACACACTAGGAAAAGTTAGGAATTAAGAGTTGGACTGGAAAATATTTCCTGCTTGTAGGATATGGACAAACAAAGACAGAGCTTCAAGTGCACAGCCATATGTCTCTCTCTCCTCTCTCATCTCTCTCTCTCTCTCTCTATCTCTCTCTCTCTCTCTTCTCTCTCTCTTCTTTCTTTCTCTCTAGCTATAGATATATCATATATCTATATCTAATCTATATCTATCTATATGTGTGTGTCTCATACAAATAATGGGCTTCATTATCACATTTTCACAGGTAGATATAATGTATTTCCATAATTGTGCCACTCTCACATATCCACCATCCCCTTGTCTTCATTCCTTTCTGCTCTTTCAATAGTCTCCATTCTTCATGAACCTTCATCACTAGTTTCTACTGTGAGAGAAAGCATGTTACTCTTGTCTGTGTCAGGTTTTCACTGAAAAATCCCAATTCCTAGTTCTACCCAGCTTTCTGGAAATGGCCTGATTCATTCTTCATAGATGAGTAATATTCCGTTCTGCTTACATAACTCATTCGTTTCATCTGTTCATCTAATGATAGGTACTTGGCTGATCCTATGACACGATTCCTGTGAACAGGCAGCAATAGTAGAGGCAGGCCATTAGCGCCCGTGTGTGCTGCCGTCATCCTTCTGGGAGATATGCAGGGGTAGGATAAATGGATTACATGGTCAAGTCTAGTCTTAAGTTTTAAGAAACCTCCAAACTAGCTTTCATTGTCACTGAACTAATTTATATGTCTACTGACAATGCAAAAGGGTTCCCTTTCTCTCTCAGCCTTAGCAACATTTATTCTTTTGCTTTCTTGATGATAGCTGCTCTGGTTGGTATGAGTTGAAAAAAAAAAAAAAAAAAAAAACCTCCACATAGATTTAACTTGCATTTCTATTAGTTCATTTTTAAAATTCTAGATATTGGTTAGCTTTACATCTACACACCCCCCCCCACACACACACACACAGAGAGAGAGAGAGAGAGAGAGAGAGAGAGAGAGAGAGAGAGAGAGAGAGACTCCATAGAATCTATCTTAAAAATCCTAACTAGCCAAATAAGATATCTTACATAATATTTATCTTCGCAACAGGGGCAACTAGAAAACACAGATTAAAATTAATCAAAATGGAACAAACAAAAATAGTGTTTGAAGGCCCTGGCGAGCTGCTCTGGCAGCCAAGGCTTGAGACCCCAGCATCTTGTGAAGAAGAGTTCCCTTAGATGAGCCCTGTACTCTGCACAACACATTCTCCCCCAAGACCATTCACTAATTCCTAATGGAAAGCAGCGTGGATTTCGGATAGAAGTGGGGCTGATGGGTCGAGGTGGTTTAGTGACTCAAAAGACCCAACAAACCCTCTAAGAAAGAGAACTTGTAAGAACACATGAGGGTCAGTGAGCTGGCCCAGCAGGTGAATGACCTCTAAATCCAGCAACATGAATTCAATCCCCAGGACCCAGATGATGAAAGACAGAACTGAGTCCTGTAACATTGGTCTCTGACCTTCATTTGCAAGCCATGGCTTGCTTGTGTGCACACCTACACGTATACATGTGTACACATAACCTCCACCCCACAATGAATGTGAAATAAAAAGATTACAACACAATACCACAAGAAAGTAGATGCAAAGAATTACCAAAATATTTAGAAATTTCCCCTCAAGGCATTTTCTGCTTCCTTGGAGGTAACTTAAGAAGATGCAAGACGATATCCAAAAAGAAAATTGGACCTAGTGTCCCAACAACAGGAGAAGCCTCAGTAAGTACTCCAGTCTCCCTGACTAATAAAGCTTGTTCAGGACAGAGAAGTGTGTGTGTGGGAGGACAATGGTATGAATAAAAAGAATGGAAAGGAGAGATCACTGGGAGCTTATAAACATGTGCTTGCTAGATGAGGTGGAAAATTCATAGAGAGTTGACAACTTACCACATTCTTAAAACTAGAAAGAAAACGAGAATAGTGAGATACTTTAAAGAAAATGCATGTTAATTAAAAGCAACCCTGCTAAGAAAAATGTTAGGTGTGGACGGTTTCACACACACTGTCTTCCAACATTCTAAGACATGACATTGGACATCAGGTGTCTTTTTATGAAATCAACATGACCTTCAGTTTGACAAACTACTAGAGAACTAGAATCTTTCACATACTAAAGCCTTAGAGGTTTAATTACAAAAATCTCCTCACAAGAAAGCAGTTCATAACTACCAAGCCATCGCTGTTGAGAAGGTAACATTGTGCATTTCACACAATCACAGTTTCTGCCAGAACACTTCAAGGTGGCATGCTGTGATGTGATGATGCAGGCTTGCAATACATTAATACAAATAAGAACTAGTGTCTGCCCTTATGTTGAGACTGTAGCTCTATTGGAAAACAATTCTTGAAAATTTGAGTTTGTCTGGTGATGAAGAGAAAAGTTGAATGTGAATAAGGGAGAAAAGAAGTTACAATATAAAGGTTAGCCACTTTGGATCTACTAATTCTAACTATTTAAAGCCAGCTAGAGACGTTAGTGGGCCTGTTACTACTATTGAGCTGCTGGCAGACAGCAGTTTTTTTTTTTGTTTGTTTTGTTTTTTTTTAGTTTGAGAAGATAAGCATTTTAAGAGAAATTTCTTTCAGACATCCTGTGCAGTAATTCTCTGACAATCATTTTAGAAGCATCAAGAGAGCTTCTTGGACCACGAACTTTGCTGTTATGGTTCACATTCGTCAAGGCTAGGAAGATATATAAGGCATTACTAAACCCTTCCCCAAACAAGTCCTGCCTGCCAAGGAGTTCATAAAAGGAGCTGTCACCAGCCCCCAGCAGCCAACGTCTATTGACTCATGATCCTATTGTGTTTAACAAAGAATCATCTAGAAACTTTAAAAATTAACTTGCACATCAAAATTTAATAGTAAACTGCGTTTATTGTAATTTTTTAAAGAGACTCTTTGCTGTCTTCTAGGATTTACATGAATAAAATCCAATACCATAACATAATTGGTAGGAGAGGTTCTTTTTCACTCAATGAAAAAACAAAATAATTTTAAATATAAACAGCACAGCAGTGTGTGTCTGCGCATTTGAACACGAGTCACATGGCTTGCCTCTGGCTGCGTATGTGGCAGCATTTGTGTCGTGGCTGTGAATGTGTGGAACATCTTCTTGCCCACTAGTAACAAGTACATATCAACTGTCTTACTGTTCAGAAGCAACATGATGTTAGAATGCCTTCTGCTTACACTGACTTTTATCTCTCAGTTGCCACATCTATTAAGTAACTGATATTTTCACAAAAACCTTTGAAGAAATAACAGGTAACACTGTTTTCCTGAGCTTACAGTAGGTTATTTCCTATTTCAAATGTTACTTTTTATCTCATTTTGATTTGAGCAAGTGAGAGGGTCAAGCTTTATAATCACAAGAGCTCTTTTGTGGATTTTTTTTTTTTCAGTAAAAGGGGCTGAGTGGTCTTCAGAGGAGCACTATATCAGGTTCAGTGTGTGTGGCGCGCGCGCGTGTGAAGAAGTACTTCACTTAAGATTACAAAGGGTTAGCAAGAACGCCTCGGAGAAACATCATCTTGCAGCCACATTCATTATACATACTTTGTCTGACTATATATTTGGTATTTAGGCATCTTAGGAGCAACGATGCCCACTACTCTCTATCTCCATTGAAGACATACAACGGTGGAATTTATTTTTTTTGTATTTTTTAAAACAGCATTATTACAAATCACTTTCCTCTAATAAGAGTAGAAAAATATGCATGACTACAACATTTTGTTCTGTTGCTAAAATTCGATTGCTTAAAAATTCCTTCGTTAGTAGTGCTGTGCTATAAAAGAGAATCTCTTCTTTCTGTTAAGGCACAAACAAACATCCATGCTCTGCTCTCAGCTCTACAATCCACACAGAGGGGAGAGCATTACTCGAAAGGACCACTAGGCTGGGTAGAAATCTGCAATATTCAAAGTCATAAATGAAACTTGCAACTAGAAGGACTGGTTCCAAGCTGACCAGGGAGGTTAGTTTCAAAACCCTTCTCCACAGTTCACCGGAGCAGAGTCAGAACTTCAAGTGGGCATTTCAAAGACGGGCTGGCTGTGTCTTCGGCTCTGTCAGTCTCTCCTGTCCCTGTCTCTTTTGGCTCCGTCAGTCTCTCCTGTCCCTGTCTCTTTGGCTCCATCAGTCCTCTCCTGTTCCCTGTGGATGATGTCCCGTGTGCAGAACAACAAACTAGGACAATGCTGCAACTGCTTTGCCCAGTGATGTAACTGTGTTCTCTTCCATTCCCCCCATGCTATACCCTTGTTCTTCTTTAGTGTCTTTCATGCACAAAGCACATGGAGTTGGGGCTGGAGTGTTGGGCGGAGCATTCATGGTGAAAGAGTAACTATTCCCTGGATCTACACCGTCCCAGCCATCTCACCCCAACTCTCTTCATGTCTCACTGACTCTGTATGGGCCAGTAAAGCGCCACACGATCCCTTATTCGGTATACGCTGTATGTGATGATCGGTGCTTTCTTGTTTTAAAGGAATACAGAACTCTGTAAGTAACATTACTCCACAGACAGAGGCAGCAGACATCCCCAAATGTGCGGAAGCAGCTAGAACAAAAGATTAATCTCTGGGTCAAGACTCAAGTCAAAGGTAAAATTTAAGACCTTTTTTCCCCTCTCTTTTTCTCACATTGAAAACGTCAATGTGTCTTTATAAACCATCCTTGGATTTTACCATCATGCCTTTCAAATCTGTCCAGTAGATGTTCCTTCACCTCCTTCTGAGTTGAAGAAGCATCAGACTACGGAAAAACTTTCAGAAACAATATAAACAAAAGAAGTAAACATCTTCCCAAATATGATACAAATTTATTCTGTAATGCAGTGTTTTGAAGTTTCTTTTGGTGTTTATAAACCTTTTGTGAATTCATGCCAACTTTTTGTTCATTTGTTTGTTTGTTTTAAGTAAACTTTAAAAAAGATTTCAAGCTTGAAGATTAAGATCTTTGTATAGTTGAATACTGAGTCCTGTGGATACTTGAGTCAAAAATTACAATTGCAATTTTTTTTCTTATGAAACTGTATTGTGTTGTGTTCTCTGCACCTGAAGGTTCTGTAGACTTAGACACCAAGATGGAACTGGTGAGCACTGTCTATCTACTTCAAAGGACGATGGAAAGCTTCATTTGAGAGGAAATCAAATGGGCTTTATCTTTCCCATGTGAGCTCAACACCAGAATTCCCCATTGATTCATTTTCAATTTTCACGTGATTTGACTTGTCACACACAATTTGTCCAATGTGGATAAACTGGAAGACTAAAACGTAATCTACTATTGGCTACTTAAAACCTCTCACCAGAGAAAACTTGCTTCTCCAGAGGCAATGGTTTATATTTAAGGAATCAATGAGTATGGAAGCACAGCGCAGATGGTGCACCAGGAAACAACAGTCTCCTGGAATGTCTGCACTTAGACCTCACCCTGCCCATGTCCACCATTAACGAGGAGAGGAAACTTCTTTTTTTTTTTTTTTCCAGTAAAAGTACAAAAGAACTAGGAAGGCAGTGTGCTGCCCGGACATACTCACAGGTCACCATGAATGAGTCCATAGATCTGCGGCATGCTCCGATGATAGATTCCTCTCAAAATAACTATGAGGAGGATCACCACGAAAGATGGAAGCCCCAGCTGAGCAGGCAGAAGAGCAGGCACCGCCTCTCCGTGTGCTCATCATTCACCACCAGCACATACCAGAAGTTCACAGACTAGGGAGGGAAATGAGATGGCCAGGCTATGCATTAATGATGACACAGGACACGACTCAACAGGTGTAGACTACAGACTCATTTAGTAACAAAGGGTAAAGACCAGCTCGATTAAAACCATTTGAGTTGGATTTTTGTTTAAGTAAAACATTCCTTTATTTCACATCAGGGCATTAAAAAAACAAAAAAACAAAAAACAAAACTCTCGGATGTAGTGTCATATTTTCCCTGCAAGTTGGGAGGAACTAAGGTGGGAGGAGTAAGGAGAGGAGAGGAGAAGAAAGAGGAGGAGCTAGAGGGAAAGTACAAGGAAGGGAAAAATGACAGTAGATGTACGTGTGTCTCTAGCAGTCTAAGGTAGTTGTAATATCTAGGTAATAATGGGTTACACCTCTAATTGTGTGGGCTTCTTGTTATTGAGTTTTACCAAATATATAAAACTATTGGATAATCTTTAACCATTAGAGTCTCATTTCTACCAGGTTATCGCATGGATGGTGGGATGGTCTGGGCTCAGCCCAGCCTTGTGGAGGCGGTGTGGAAGCTTGGTAGAGCCATCTCCCACGCTGGCATCTCGTGGGTGCCAGGGCTGGTACTTCTGGCTTGCCTGAGTCAGCAGCCTAAGCTGAGCAGCAGCGAGACACTGCCACTGCTCGTGACCTCAGGCCTAGCCTAGCAGGAACATGGCGGCCCTGTAAATCATGGAAGATTGGGTGCCGCTGTTTTAAAATATTACCACTACACTAGGAACATAAGGAAATATTCGTTGTACTTTTTCTCTTTCTATTTTGTTCTGCCTTGAAGTTTGTCATAATTGGCTGAGACTTTCTTGTAACTCAGACTCTGAGAAGACAAACACTGTCATCCAACCACCCTCCAATGTGAACAAATTAATGATGAGAATAAAGAAATGGCTATGGGTTTTCACGATTGTTTTTTGACACCTACTACATGGGAGGGCCAGCCACGGCTCCAGTGGGTAGAGATTCCCACGAGGCAGGCCAGGCTGCATCTCAAGTGAGTGTGTGAGTGTGTGTGTGTGTGTGTGTGTGTGTGTTGGGGGGCAGTTGTGTAGCCCAGAATCAAAACCACAATCTGACTATGAATGGAAAAAATGCAAACATGCCCCAATCGTGAAAGACGATGGTCTGTTTTGTTTTGTCTGTGCTTTCTTGCTCATTCACGTGGCTAATCTCTACCAAGAACTTAGTAAGTATCAGATATCAGGGCAGCTACTAAAGATGGATCCTTGAAATGGACAGGGAGGTATTTACTATCTTGAACCATAGATTCTAACAAGGCACCATCCATAAGTAAGAGAAACATTTATCTTCTATTAAAACCATATCACATGACTTTGCGTTCTTAGGATAAAAGTATGCAGGGACCAGTGTATAGGAGGAAGCTACAGGAACAGGTTAGTTAGATGGAATAAGGAAAAGAAAACATGTAAGTGCTGTGACTGGCTCCAAATACCACATCAAACGCATGTCAAAATCAAACCTAGAAGTCTTGTTTTCTGTCTTCTTTCAGTCTCCCTGTTAAATAATGCCTTGCTTAGCTGTCATTTAGTCTAGTAATGGCATTGGCTGTCGCATTATATACCATAATATCTACTCTCTAAAAATTCATCCTCCTCAATTTAATATGGTGGAATGTGGGCTTAAATGCATTTCACACACATGTGTGGCACAAGGGGGGATAAGCTGGGAGAGTGGCAGCCTTGGATAGGCTCTGCTTCCTTATGCACACACAGTGACTGGAAGGAGGACAAGCACATGCCAAGTGCTGAGCACACACTCAACCACTGGGAAACTTATTCCCAAAACCAGTCACGATACAGTGTAAGCCCTTTCCAAGTAAAAAATAAGCATGTCTTAATGCTTGGGAAGGCTTTTAGACACTGTTACTGAGGCTTCTGGCAAGATCCTATCTGAACCATTTCAGCCTTGAGGGATTATACTACGCTAAACTTGGGAAGAATAAAAATTTTGGTTCCTTGGAGATTTTTGTCTTGAATTTATTTCCTTATCTTTATGCACATCTGCATATGTCTGTAATTATAAAGCATGTTTTGAATTGTTGCTTATGCAAATTTGTTCTAACTCCTTATAAAGTGATTAAAAGTGATTAAGCCCAAAGCTTGTTGTGTTATTCCCAACCCCACCTCCTTTTACTCAACTACGCTAGTGGTGATTAGTGATCTACAGCCCGTAGGCATGTGCTGTTGCTGAGTGCTGAGTTGCTGTGTGCTGAGTGCTTGTGATGCTGAGTGCTGAGTGCTGTGTGCTGGTGTAGTGTGCTGTGTGCTGAGTGCTGTGTGCTGATGTGCTGTGTGCTGAGTGCTTTTAGTGCTGTGTGCTGAGTGCTGAGTGTGCTGAGTGCTGTGTGCTGAAGTGCTGTCGTGCTGGTGCTGATTGTGAGGTGCATGAGTGTGTCTGAGTGTGAGTGCTGAGTGCCCTAAGTGTTCATGCTGGCTATTAGAGGTGAAAGTCACCCAACCTACCTAAAGATCACTACAGAAGCACCAGTTGTTTCTATCAGAGTGTGTCTATGGCATTCTCATAGTGAGGCATGCTAGCGCTGCAGAAGGCCAAGCGTCTGGATGGCGAAACTTGGGTATTTCCTAAATGTCTGCTTCTGCACAGGATGATTTCACAGCTAGGGTAACTGAACCCTCCAGTGACATTTCAGCCACATCTGTCACAGACATAGCTGAGACAACGATGAGAAGATGAGGTATTTTCTAGGTTCATCTGTCTATCTCTCCTTCTCTGTGTGTCTGTCTGTCTGTCTGTCTTTCTCTCTTTTCTCTCTCTCCCTCTGTCTCATCCGTCTCTTTCTGTTCCTGTCCTCCCCTCCTCATAGGAAGGAAGTAAACAGGACACATAAAAACAAGTACATTCCCAAGTACATTAATATGTTAGGAAGATTAAAGGAGAAATTCCACTTATTTTAGGCTAAATAGCTATTTGAACTCCACAGATTTAATCTGAACAAAGACTGTATCCAGGCTGTTGTATAATTCTTGATTATTAATTGTTTCACTAGCATCGGTGAGCTGATTTGTAGTATTGAATTTAATCTACATCACACATGCTACTAATTCTATCACTATATGCTCTTAATCATTCATTTCAGCAAATCTAAGGAATGTTCCCACACGTCCCTACTCCCTCTGCTTCTTCTTTCTTATTACGTATTGCTTTAAAAGAACTGCAGTGCTTTTGCAGGCTTGATAATTCAGTATTTCCTGGGTACATCATTTTTATCTCAATAGTTATCAGTCTTGTCAAATTAAATCAATGACAAAGGAAAACCATGGCTAATTTTAGCATTTTCCTTCCTGTTACTATGTCCCTGCACTCTTTACCAAGAGCCTGTCTGCTTCTTCATAGTCAGGCTATATGGAGAAATCAAGGTACGTGACATGAATGTTCACATTAAGTGATTTCTAGCCTACTCTATCAATTTAAGAATACATTCTTCAAAGAAACTTTACTTTATATTAAAACAATTTTGAATTAAGCTGCAATGTTAGAAACGAGAGAAAGAGATTTCAGAGACAATGCAAAACCCTCATGCCTTTTGTAATCAAATAAGATTCTCTACAGTGGTTTAACATGGTGACTCTAATAACCATGAAACTGAGTCAAATGAATACACAAGCCAAGTTTACATTTCCATTTACCTCTACTGCATATGGATATTGCAAACAATCACAGTTTATATCATACTTCAATTAATCCACAATCTGATAATCCAATTATAAGTATGTTTTTTGTGACCATTCATAATAAAGGCATAATTTTAAAGAATTCATTCTATGGATATTCTCTAAGCAAACAAATATATTTTATATACAAAAAAGTAAACTACCATTAACCAGAATTAGAGACTACAAAACCAATTGCAGAATCATTGTATGGCAGCATAGAAAAGAGTTGGCCATTGTGAAAGTAAAGATTTCTAAACATAAATGTGTACATACATTCACATAAGAAGTGTAAACAATCACAAGGATACACATGTGTCCTTGTTTATGGATTCATAAATATTTGTCTATTCATGGGTCTTTGTGGAGGCATACACAGGAAACTATTAGCGGTGTTTACCTTTGAGCATGGCATTAGGATAAAGCAAAAGAAAAGTGACAAACAAGCAAAATAGCAAGAAAGACATGTATTTTTGATTTGACATCCTGTAAGTGCTTTTGTTTTATATTAAGAGCATGCTATCTCCAAAATAAAAGAAAATTGAAGCAACTCATCAGCAGCATAGAAGAAAGATATTCCAACATTCTAAATTCTCACTGTCAAGCTAACTTCTAGTAAACATGGCCCTGCTGTCTTAAGGAAGTAGGAAATGGTAGCAGTGTTCACACAGAGTGATCTTACATGAAGAACAAACAGAGGGGAAGGTCAATTATCCTTGACCAAACAGGGAATTGGTGAGTTGTTTGTTTCATATCAAATAAGCAAACTTTGCTGCTTTTACATTCCCACCTGACTTGCTGCCTGTGCTGAGTGGGCACACTCCAAGAGACCACAGATTACCCGTGCTGAGTCTTTGAAGCCATTGTGTACCTCTCTGAAAATCACCCTTCCTTCCACATATCAAACACAGCCCCTCCACAGAAAAGATATGGATTCTACTGGGAAAGAGACTATTCATCACAGTTCAAAGTCTCTGCTATTTTAGCCAATGTGTTAGCCTCAGTGGCACTATACGTGAATATGCATGTATACACTCTGGGCCAGGCACAGGGCCAGCTTCCTGCATGGATTAGTTTCGTATTTTCACAGTTTTCAAAGCCGGTGTAATGGTAACCTGATCTGCAAGATAGGCTCAGAGAAGTTATATAACTTGTTTATCAATAAGAGCTTGCTCCCGACAATGTAACTATACTCTCGCTTCCTTATAACAGGATTGAAAGCTTGTGACAAAGTAAAGGAGGCCATTAAATAAATTTATCAAAACACTGAAAATGTGATGCAAAAAAACCCTAAACAACCCCCCCAAAAAACCCAAAATCAATGGTTTGTTACCTCAGAATGTTTGTTTTAAAGACATCCTTATTATCTTTATTATGTTGTGTTAATCTGCAGATATATGAAGGTGTACGTGTGCCACACAGTACACGTGTGGAAGTCAGAGAACAACTTACTGGTTAGTTCTCTCCTTCCAGCATACAGGTTTTCTGTATTGCCAGCAAGCATTTGCCCACTGAGCGATCTTGCCTGCCCACACTGACAACTCTGGTGCTCTTAACCCAATGATTAAAATGAATGATCAACTCAGTCATTATGTTACTCATATATAACATCTGATTCCTTCCGTATTACCAAAAAAATATGAAGTAGAACCCAGTGTTGACATTCTTTCAAGGTTCTTAAATTTTCATTTATTTTATGTGTTGGTGTTTTGCCTGCATGTATATTTGTTTCAAGGTTTTATGTCCTCTTTCAAGGTTTTAATCAAATTTGACTCATAGGATTGGACTAGTCCTTTAAAAGATAGACTTAGGTTCTTTAAAAATGGTTTTAGCATATGCATTTTATAAATGGAAAGTGTAGTTTGGTAAAATAACAACCTTGGCCACAAAATAATTTATTAAAAGTAACCTACCTAAAATTGAGAAGTTATTGAATTTTCCCCTTGTGGTCACACCGCAAACCATGAAGGATATGTGGTGCACCATCTGAAACGCGTTATATTTCTCTGTCATTTGCAACCATTTTCCTAAATCATGAGCCACACACAAAATAATTAGTCTACTAGGCACAGTTAGACTTTCTTGCTGACCAGAAAAGCAGATATGGAATAAACTGATCCTCATGAACTTTGGTTAATACCCACCAAAAGAGGGACTCCACTGGAAATATATTTCTGTTTGAATGTACTTTGGTGATTTGATCACTATGCTTCTGGGAATAGTCTCTTCAACTCCCGGAGTATTACTGTCTGTGAACACTCCTACCTTGAATGGCTTTTTCATTTCCTATTTTTGTTCCATTTGCTCTGGTTCTGCCAAATGCAGACACCTGGTCCAGCCTTTCTCTGCTGCAGCATGTCTTCTGATATTATACACAGAAGCATCTCCCCACACTCGTTCCAAGCTACTACCTTCCGAATGCTCACACCCTCACATGCACTGTGAGTGTGGTCCCTGTGGGCCTAAGATGCCAGTGCAGGATAAGGCTACGATGGAGCCTTCATATGTTACATGGAACCTGCATTGTGTGACATGCAGCTCTCAGTCTACATTACCACCGCGCTTATCCTAAAGTAAAACTCAGCCGTTCATATCATGTTTATATTATATTTCATCACTGATAGTTCACATAGTACGTAATCTCTGACTACAGGTTTTCTGTGTTGGTTCCTCCTTTCCTCTTAACGCAAGCAGCTTCCTGTTGTAAGTATCCTGTTATCTCCATATATCTTCAAATCTGATAAGCAGTTTCCTGTGTTTTCATCTAAATCATTAATCAGAAACTCAGAATATGTCAGGGACAGGGACAAAGACCTTCAGCACACCACTGCAGAATCAGTCCAGGCAGATAGATGACAACATACATAGTCTTGTACTTAAAACATCAGCTTAGAGCAACTCCTAAAGTAATCTTGCAATCAGAAAAAAAAATGTAACAAATTTATTCTAATTTCAGGAGATGTTTCAGGTTTATGTCTATGGCTTAGACTTATTTTTCAGCCCATTGACAGAAATATTAAAGAAAATGGCATATTTTCCATGATTGGAGGTGCTGCAAGTTCTACAAAGCACTAATTTCAGGAGTTAGAAATTATCATCCCCTGCGCAGATTCAGAGCCCTTTCCTGGAGAGAGGGAATCATTTGTTGAGGTGTACAGAAAGTGGCAAGGCCAGAGCCCTACTTCATGACTATCCTGTGTGGCCACACCATGGCAGCCTCTCCTGTTGCTAATGACCGGAAAGTCCTACCTTCTGTGCATTAGCCATTCATAGCAGCTATGGGGAACCGGGCTTCCATCTCCTGCATGCCTGACAATCAAAGTCTAAGTCCGAATGCTAAAGTTCTGAACTAACAAACAACAAAGAGCCATAGTGTTTACTTTGTATCTACTGACAATCCTCTGTTTAGGGGGCATCCTCCCTCCTCTTGGTACAACTCACACTAGCTTTCTCCAGACACTCTTTCCTACCTCCAATTACCCACAAATAGAGATATCTCTAAAATCCAGATCTAATCACATGCTTCTCTTTCTTGAACAAATTCTTGGATGATTCAGAGAAAATGATTCGAAAGTCTTATTCCACAGGGCCCATATTCCAAGCTTCTTCTACTACCTTTAGGTTTTCAGTCTTACTAGATTTGCTTCATTTCTCCAAACTCTGCTCTCTGGAGTTTCATAGTTACTAGAGGTATTACTGCATCTGCTCCCTGTGACAGCTGTGATGGCTACAGTGCATTATTTCTATTTCAGTACAGAGAATATCTGGTACCAAGACCTGTCCCAGGGTCACTGGAGGGGAGCTGTGGGCAGGGAATGAGCTACCAACCTGAATGAGCATCCAGCTAAACTGGCAAAGATACAGGTAGTGTGTTACTGCAGCCACAGCAGAACAGCTCTCCTCGCTGAGGTGGGGACTGGCGTATGCAGATGCCAGGAACAGAACCTGGAAGAAACAGGAAGATCTACTTTTAAGTCATGCTAAGATAATGAAGAGCATCCAGAAAGGAAGTCACCTTCATCTGAATGTGTGATCGAGTGAGTCAAAGGCAACCCCAAGGGGCAATGTGTGAACTCGTATTTCGAAGAACCAATAAAAGACAAAACATTATGTTATGTGTTGCTCTAAGTCTCTCAAAAACAAATTCTGAAAGTAATCCATATTCTTGTTACTGCTAGACAAGTGTTGACGCCCATTTGTTCCAGGTACGTAAGAGAGAGAAGGCAGTAGGGAAATGCCGTCCACAGCTAATAAGACGTCGAGGTCAAGAGAATCTTTGACTTTCTCTTACCTGTGACCTCTTGCCAGGTAGCAACATGCGGAACAAACAAGTTTCCAGTATATTTAAGTTTTCAAGTCTTATTAAAATTACCTAAAGGGTGGGGTTTTATTATCACTTTCAAATCTCTTACCCTTGCATCCAAGATGACTATTTTCACACTATTTAAATTGCACATCTATTTTTCTGTTTCCCAACACAATTTAATCTTAACTCCTTTTATGAAAAGAATCCTCGTACCATCTACCATACTGTGAAGTCATCATCATCACAACCACTATCATCACCACCACTATCATCATCATCATTTTACGAACTAGAATATAATCTGCATAAGGAGAGAAATGTTTACTCTTTGATTCTTTGATGAATTTCAAACATCAAATATTTGGCACCTAGTAGAGCTAAGTAAACACTTGTTGAATAAATGATCAAATCAAGAAAAATATCATTGTATTCTTCCAGTATAAGACTACTGTGGGGCAGTGCTACCAGACAGAAGAACTGTTCAGGTTGTAGTAAGATATCTCATAATTGACAATGGCAGGTGTTCAAACTATGTCCTGACCAGGTTCCTGTCCTGGAACGCTAAGAGGACCATGACAAATGGACACATAGAATGGAAAAGTAGAGTTCTCCATGCTAATGAGGTATCTAGATAGGCCCTGAATGTTTATTCAATGAGCTTCCCTTCCTGGGCATGCCTTCTTGCAAAAGGTATTGAATCTCTGGTCCATCCTGAGTGAGAGGTATCCATCCTCATCTGCCATGAATAAAACAGTTTGGATGAACAAGGACTGCCTCCTTCATCAAGGACCTGGGAGGGGCTTCTTTGTCATACAGAGCTGGGCCCAAGTGTCCCATAGAAGGCTCTCTTCCAGCCTCCCTGTATTTCTGGCACTTGCTTGGAGATCAGCAGGGTCCAGCCTGTCCCGGGGCTCAGCATGGGTCTGTGGACTTCCATTCCCAGCTCCTCGTGGTTCCAGGGACACAGGAGATGAGATGCCTCCTGGTGTCCAGAGGCATCTGGGTACACAGGAGTTTGAGAGCCACGGCACCCATCCTAGACCTCGCTGTTTCTCACTTGGAAGAATGTAGATTTGGACCCTATCCTAGGCTGCATTCTGCCTTCCCTGAGCACACTGTGTTCCCAGTGGCAAGGCAGACATGCAGCCTGTTGCCGGTGCGTTTCGTCTCCTCAAGCCTTATATCGGAGGCTCACCATACTAGCGGTGAGAAAATGCAGACCAATAGACTACTGCATCAAATTTTATAATGAAAAATTTACTTAGCAAAAGAAAGGTTGGAGTAACAATATAATGATACCATGTGCCATCCCATGTGATGATGCCATGTGTCATCCCACATGCATACACATTCAACTTACCCAGGAATGGTGTCCAGTTATAATGCTTTTATCCCAATTTAATAAAGCTAAAAGAGAGTCCTAATTGTATAATTATAGATCATTGGAATTCAGAATCTGGTGTTCATATTTGAAGACCAACAGTCTTCATAGAGTTGGCATGATGTCTTCTCTAAGGCTGAACCAGGTACAGGCCCCATCTCAAACTGCTGAAATTCCATTGATCCTCAGTTTTTATTAATTCATGGCTTACCACCAGTTCCTATTGGTAACTGAAATTAATGCTAATGACATATACAATGCTACTCTTATCTCCATAGTGATACAACATATGTACATCATAACAAAAGCTAAAAAATATTATCTCCCTAGAGCAGTATCTGACATATCATTCATTTAAAATGAAATAAAATTTTCTTTTCTTTCTTCTGGTAGATGACAGCTCTCCTGTGTCAATAGGGATTTATTTGTCTCTGCTTGCTGCTAAATAAAATCTAATAATAAATATTGAGTTTCCTGTTTACTTTAATTCTTATTACTTGACACGTTTCTTTTCTTTCCCACTTTGCTGTAGAGACTCACTTTTCCCTGATCTCATTCTTCACATGACTTCTTTACTCCTTACCTGTCCCTACCCTACTCAGTGTTGACGGGGCCTGTCAACTCCATGCACACTAGTCACAGTGCTTTTCTAAACTCTTTAAAAAAGAGGTCACTACTACTAAACAAGTCAAGAGCAGTTCGTTCTTGTAGCTGGCTGCCTATGGTGAAAAGCAGCTATGTGCATTATGTAATAAAAATGTGGCAAGTGTTTACAACAGAACAGACTGGATCTGAGGAGAATGTAGAAGATGGTTAGCTCAGTAAGTCAGAGCCCAGGGCCTGTCCAGAGAGAAATCTAAATCCTGTCTGCTTCCTGCTCATGTTCCTTTAAATTCATTCCCTAGTGTAAGTTACTTACTTGTTTTCCAAACGTGTTTCCTTCGTTCATCCTTATTTTAGCTAGAATCTCTTTTTCATCCTTCCCAGGTGTGGTGGTTTAAATGTGCTTGCTCAGGGAGTGGGAATATTAGAAGGTATGATCTTATTGAGTAGGTGTGACCTTGTTGCAGTAGGTGTGGCCTTGTTGGAGGATGTGTGTCACTGTGGGAGTGGCTTTAAGATCATCTTCTTAGCTGGCTGGAAACAGGGTCTTCTAGCAGCCTTTGGATGAAGATCTAGAGCTCTCAGCTCCTCCTGCACCATGCCTGCCTGGATACTGCCATGTTCCTATCTTTATGATAACAGGCTGAACCTCTGAACCTGTAAGCCAGCCCCAGTTAAATGTTGTCCTTGGTCATGGTGTCTGTTCACAGCAGGAAAACCCTAACTAACACATCATGCATACTTGAGTTGTCAGCACTACCATCAACTCGTTTCTACTTAACTTAACTAAACAAACATTATGGATGCCAGACAAACTTTCCACCACGGAGTTATAAATTCCTGTTCTCTGTATTTCTTAAACATATGAGAATTAGATGCTCTGCAAATCACAATTCTCAGGTGAAGAAGACAGTGATGTCTCAGAAAATTCTTATTAATAATAAGAAAAAATCCTGGGTCACAGCCTACATACTTAGGGAACGAGTTGTGTAATGACATGGGACATGGTAACCAGAGAAAACCACGGACAGAGTTCTCAGGCCATGTTCAAGCTTATGGATGCCAGAAATTCACCCAACACGTTTCCCTTTAAACCTACACAGAGGTATTTTGTAGTGGCAACCCAAGGGAAACAGTGCGCTATTTGCTCCTTCTTTCTCCCCTTGTAGACAGTTAATCCAGTTGGGACTATTCCCTTCTATCCTTGTTTAGTGAGAATTTGTTCTGGGAATAGTTGTCTATTCTATTTCTGTGTCAGAATTACCGTTCTTTCCTACTTTAGTTTGCTAATAGAGTAAGTAACATTGATATCTGGATACTACATCAATCTCACGCCACTGGCTAGCTATCCTTAGTTGTGATGCCTTAGGCTTTTGATTTCCTAACTGTGCTAAGAGGTTCACAATGGGGCACTGAACAGCTCTTTCTGGGCAGCATAAAAATCTAACAGTAGTCTAGTAGAATAGTGTTTATTCTGACCTGTTATTATTAACCAACATTTTACATTTACAGACTATGTAGTTACAACTCTTGTTCTAGAGATAGTTATCTTTAAAACATACTTAGATAATGTAATTTCCTCTGCATTTGCCCTGATTCATCTTTCTCTGGTGTTTCTTGTGTTTGTGAAAGTTCACCTTCCCAGCTGGTGCCATTTCTTCTAACGGACCATAGTGCGATACTGTTGGCAATACTTCCCTTTAGCTTATATATTCGAAAACATCTTTATTTGAAAAGTTTCATTTGAAAGCTATTATGGACAATAGATCATAAGCATGGAGCCACACCGTCTCCTCATGTGCACTGTTTCTAAGATCATAAGCATGTAACCACACTGTCTCCTCGTTTGCACTTTTTCTAAGACCATAAGCATGTAACCACACTGTCTCCTCGTTTGCACTGTTTCTACAAGGGAATCAGCTTTAACCCTTACATTAAATTGATGGTTATATATTTGAGCTTTAAAACATTTTCTCCTGTGGCCAGCTTTGAGCAATCTAATTATGACAGATATACATACCCCTTGTATTTCTGCTTGTGGATTACTGGTTGATTAAAGGCATTATAACTTCAGAATGCTTGGAAATTTATTTTCAAATATTTTTTTCCATGTACACTCTCTTTGGCAGGTGTGTCTACAATCTCAGTTACAAAAATATATTCACTTTGGACCTTTTCCCTACAACTCATTAATTAATATTCTCCCCATCTCTGGGAGATTTTCTTTCTAGTATCAGTTTTAGACAATTATATCTCTATGCTTTTCCTAATTTTTCTTTCATTATTGCTAATCTGTAACATATAATGTTTAAATTTATATTTAGATAACATGTCATAATGTTCATTTGTGGATTTGATTCATTTTAAATATTGTTAAAATGTAGACTTTTTAACAATAATATTAAACATAAATCCTCAGGAAAAATTTAGAGTTAATCTTTAATTTCTTATGTAACAAGTTGTTGCAAAAACAAAAAACAAAAACAAAACAAAACAAATCCTCTTAGGGCTTTTGGTTTTCCTTTCCTAGCTGCTTAGATAGTGCCCAGAGCCTGTTCTGTAAGCAAAGCACCTGGGGAAACCCCACACTTGATCTCTTGCTTTCATTCCTGCTATGCACATAGCATGTTTATTACTCTTGCCACTGCAGAGTACTCTTCTTTATCTGTGTTTCTGATGGAGAATGTTCGGGTGGCAGGGATGTTCGCCAACACCAGACTTTAACTTTACTATCACTGGGATGTTTTGTTGAGCAGAGTAGCTGATTACACATGGCTACTCATTGTCTTCCTACATAAGCCAGATAACTTCCAATATGCTTTGCTACCTACTGTGTTTCTCATGTCAGAGATGCACAATCCATACCTTTACTTTTCTGTCTTCCTTCCTCCATTATACCTCTTCTTCCTCTCTTCCTTCTTCTCTAAAACACATTTCATAATACTGCAATTTAAACCTAGACTGCTTTAGGAAGTGTATGGACAGATTAAGGTGCTTTAAAGACTCCGAAACTTTAAACTGAACAAGGCTCTGAGTGTGCCAGGTGTGTCAGGGAGCTCTTTTATGTAATGTTGCGATTTTGGATAAGTATTAAACAACAAAAAACGATGTGTTGATGATGGTTATTGCTTATAGTCGCCATGGTAAAAATACAACACAAGAACCAATCAATATAGTAGCGGTTTTTAAATGCACATTTGGCTCGTGTCTATCCCTGAATCCTCATCCCTGCATCTATGAATAAAAAGAGGGCAATGGTCTCCTACTCCTGTTTTTACTGTCTTCTTTACATATGAAAGTGGAAATGTGCAAATGCACACAATAATGAATTCAACACTAGAACTGGGTACCAGAGAGAGGTGGATACTGGGGTTTTCCCTTAGGTATGTAAAATCAAACACATGTTTATTTCAGTATTTGGCCTAAAATAAGTCATCCAATCAAATGTTTCCGTTACTCATTATATTGTTGAATTTGCACACATTTCCTTCTTTGGTAGACTGCTTCTAGCAGATGCCACTCACAAATGAAGGCATAGTTAAAGGGGACTTCACAAAGCTCAACCATTGACAAACAACAACAACAACAACAAACAAAAACAAAAAAAACAAAGGTCTTTCCCAATATGCTTACGAGGTATTTTCCTGAGGTTTTATTTTGTTGTGGTTAATATTTTAAAAAACACCGCTGTGCAGGGGACTATCTAAGCAGTAGTGGCTCTGATTATCTCAGGCTATGTGCGCCACAACTAGACCTGCCAGACTACAGCTCCAGCCAGCCACAAATACCGACCGTGGCACCCATGAGACATCAGCGTGGTGGCTAGATCTGTAAATCCACCACACTGTCCACAATGCTCTACTGAACCCCAGACAATACCCGACATGCCCACAACTCCCGGTAGAATGAAGACTCTCATGCTTAAAGATTATCCAAAGGCTTTATATATTTGGTAATACTCAATTAACAAGATGCCCACACAATTAGAATTGTTAACTCAATTAACTAACCTAGACATGAATAACTACCTGAGACTGCTAAAGACACAAGACCGTCTCTAGCCAGCTTCTCTCCTGCTCCCCCCTCCTTCCTCTCCTTCTCTCTCTTCGCTCCTCCCACATTAGCTCCTCCCCAATCGCCGTACTTGTTGCAAATAATGTAGCAGCAGCAGGAAACCATCCAGTTACATTATTTCTTCTTTTATCTTTAAGAATTATGTTCTCTGCCAGAGCCTTACTGATATCAAATGCGGATGCTTGCAGTCAACCATCGAACTGAGCACGAGGACCCCAATGGAGGAGTTAGGGGAAGGAGCAAAGGAGCTCAAGTAACCCCATAGGAAGAACAACAGTACACACGAACCAGACCCCCTAAAGCTCTCAGGGACTAAACCACCAACCAAGGAGTTCACATGGAGGAACCCGTGGCTCCAGCTGAATATGTAGCGGAGGATGGCCTTATCTGGCATCAATGGGAGGGGAAGCCCTTGGTCTTGTGAAGGTTTGATGCCCCAGCATAGGGGAATGCTAGGACGGTGAGGCAGGAGTGGGTGGAGGAACACCATCATAGAAGCAGGGGGGAAGAGGTGGGATAGGAGGTTTTCAGAGGGGAAACTGGGAAGGAGGATACCATTTGAAATGTAAATAAATAAAATAACCAATAAAAATAATAAGAAAGAAATTATGTTCTCTGCAGAAAATGAGAAGGATTTTTATGAATCATTCAGAACTTCCAAAAGACAAGACTAGGTTTCTATATCTGGAACACAGTCAAATAAGTGTAACTTGTTTCTATCCACAGAATTAGCAATAATGTATTCGTAGTGTTGTATGCTACATGTCCCTAGCTTGACTTCACCTTATCCTTTAATAACCTATACAATTTAGAGGCCCTTGCTTTCATTCTAGGTAAAGAAAACCCAGGCTTCCAAAAGGAAATAAACTTAGGTTACAGATGTAAGATAGGACAAATTCAGAACATGAACTAAGTGTATTGACTTCAAACCTTGTGCTCCTAATCACTTCAAGTACTTTAAAACAGCCACTTACAATGATGCTAGTCCATACCCCCAAAATCACTAAGATCACACACACTTTGTATTTGTACAGGAGGTTCTCAAGAAGAGAATTATCTTTTCATTTGAAGAAAGAATACATATAGACGTTGGATAAAATAATGACCAAAAAAATAATATCACAAAGATTCAACCAAATTTTATATGTTAGCCTTCAATTTTCAAAGTTCTATTTCTTTGTTACTTAATGACTGACTTTAGAAGTTATGTAGAAACAAGAATTTTCTATATCTGAAGATCACTGATGAAACTATAAAGACATGGACACTGAGGTGTGCTTCAGTACTGTGGTGGTTTGACTGACAATGGTTCCCACAGGCCCATATATCTGAATATTTGGTTTGCAGTTGGTGGAACTGTTTGGGAAGGATTAGGAGGTGTGGTCTTTTTGGAGGAGGTGTGTTTGAAGTTTCAGAAGGCTGTACGATTCCCAGTTAGATTTTTCTTTGACTGCCATAGAATGTGAGTTCTCATTACTACTCCAACGCCATGCCTGCCTACCTCCTGCCATGTTCTCTGCCATAATGGTCATAGACACTAATCCTCTGGAACCCTAAGCCCCCAAATCAAATGTTTTCTTTTATACATTGCCTTAGTCATGCTGTTTTACCACTTCAACAGAAAAATAATTAAGACAAGAACTTTCCATATGTGACTGAGCCACTATTCCAAAATTTCACATTATATATGATTTTGTTGTTGTTGAATCCATGTGAAATAAAACCCTCTTCACTTTCTATTTCATTTTTGATACCAATATATGTATATATCTCTAAATCTCTTCAGATAAACAAAAATGTAAAAGTCACTTAAAATTATATGAAGATGTATTTTAATATATAATGAGCAATTATCATTTTGTGATTTATTGATTGGAAATGAAAATATTTTGTCAAATGCTCATGTAATTCTTAAACATAAAAATATAATCTAGAAAGGAAACAGAATTGGGTAGAATTTCACAGAAGCTGGGGAATTCTAATAAAATTTGATAGAATTAACTATAGCATCCATTAATTCAAAGGCCAGAACTAACCTTACTGTAAACATTCCAAAGTTTATACTTCCTCTGCTTAGCACTGTGAAGGTCAGAAATCCACCCCTGCCCAAATAACCATCCCGGCTGAGACTCCTATGGAGCCCAGAGGATGTGGGACCCCTCTACTCTGCTTGAGCCCCATCTATCTTTCCTAAGAATAATAGGAATAAAAAAAAGAGCAAAGATTCCCAGTTCAAAGGGCCAGAAAATGTCTTCAACAAAATAATAGAAAAAAACTTCCCTAACCTAAAGAAAAAGATGGCCAGAAATGTACAAGAAGCCTACAGAACACCAAACAGATTGACCCAGAAAAAGAAAATCTTCCTGTCACATAATTATAAAGACACTAAATGCACAGAAAAAGAAAGAACATTAAAAACAGTAAGGAAAAAAAAGCCAAGTACCATATAAAGGCAGACCTATCAAAATTATACCAAACTTCTCAACAGAGACTCTAAAAGCCAGAAGATCCAGCACAGGGGTCATGCAAACCCTAAGAGAACACAAATGCCAGTTCAGGCTACTATACCCAGAAAACTCCAATGCAAGGAGGGTGCCTACACCCAAGAAAACACAAGAAATTAATCATCTCACAACAAATCCAAAAAAAGAGAATCATTCATACATACTTCCACCTCTGACAACAAAAATAACAAGTACAAAATTATTGGTCTTTAATATCTCTCAACATTAATGGACTTAATTCCCCAATAAAAAGACATAAGCTAACAGACTAGATATCCAAGCAGAATCCAGCATTTTGCTATATACAAGAAACATACCTCACTGACAAAGACAGACATACCTCAGTGTAAAACACTGGAAAAATGTTTTCCAAGCAAAGAGGTCAAAGAAACAAGCTGGAGTAGCCATTCTAATATCTAATGAAATAGACTTTCAACCAAAAGTTATCAAAAGAAATGGGGAAAGAGACTTCATACTCATCAAGGAAAAAAAAATCTACCAAGATGAAGTCTTAATTATGAACATCTCTGCCCCAAATGCAAGGGCACCCACATTCATAAAAGAAACTTTCTTAAAGCTCAAAACACACATTGAAACTCACACAATAATAGTGGGAGACTTCAACAACCCACTCACAATAATGGACAGGTCATTCAAACAGAAACTAATAAGAGACACAGTGAAACTAATAGAAGTTAAGAACCGAATGGATTTAATAGATATCTACAGAACATTTCACCCTAAAACAAAAGAACATACCTTCTTCTCAACACCTCATAGTACCTTCTCCAAAATCAATCATATAATCAAACACAAAACAAGGCTCAACAGATATAAGAAGATTGAAATAATCCCATGAATCCTATCAGATCGCCACAGACTAAGGCTAGATTTCAATAATAACAAAAACAACAGAAATCCAAAACACTCATGGAAACTGAACAACTCTCTATTGAATGATTAGCTAGTCAGGGAAGAAATAAAGAAAGAAATTAAAGACTTTCTAGAATTCATTGGCAGGATGGTCTGGGCTCAGCCCAGCCTTGTGGAGACAGCGTGGAAGAGTCATCTCCCACACTGGCATCTCATGGGTGCCAACGCTGGTGTTTCTGGCTGGCCATTTCTAGCTGTGGCAAGCCCGTGGCCTCTGGCTGCTTCCAGCTGTGGAGCATGGTGGCTTGAGCTAGGCAGAGCCACCACTGCTTAGATGGTGGCCGCAGCCCCATTTATTACATATTAATAGCAACAACAGCATACCTAAACTTATGGGACACAATGAAAGAAGTACTAAGAGGAAAACATCTAGCACTAAGTGCCTTCATTAGGAGAAATCCTACACTAGCAACTTAATAGCACATCTGAAAGCTCTAGAATGAAAAGAAGCAAACAAACCCCTGAAGATAGAATGCAAGAAATAATCAAACTTCAGGCAGAAATAAATCATTAGAAACAAATTGAATGATACAAAGTATCAATACTGGTTCTTTGAGAAAAATCAACAAGATAGATAAACTTTTATCCAAACTAAATAAAGGGCACAGAAACAGTATCCAAATCAACAAAATCAGAAATGAAAAGGAGAAACAGAACCTGAGACATTCACAAAATCATTAGATCCTACTACAAAAGCCTATACGCAACAAAACTGGAAAATCTAGATGAAATGGATGATTTTCCAGACTGGTACCACATACCAAAGTTAAATAAAGATCAAGAAAATTACCTAAACAGTCCCATAATCCCTAATGAAACAGAAGCAGTCATTGAAAGTCTCCCAATCCAAATAAATAAATAAATAAATAAAAATAAAAAAAAAATTCCAGGGCCAGATGAACGGTTTAGTGCAGAATGCAGAATTCTACCAGACCTTCAAAGAAGAGCTAATACCAATATTGCTCAAACTATTCCACAAAATAGAAACAGAAGAAGTACTACCTAATATATTCTATGAAGCCACAGTTACTCTGATACCTAAACCACACAAAGACCCAACAAAGAAAGACAACTTCAGACCAATTTCCCTTATGAATATCAATGCAAAAATACTCAATAAAATTCTCACAAACCTAATACAAGAACACATCAAAACCATCATTCACCATGATTAAGCAGGCATCATCCCAGAGATGCAGGGATGGTTCAATATAAAAGAAATCAATCAAGGTTATCAACCATATAAATAATCTCAAAGAAAACAATCACATGACCATCTCATTAGATACTAAAAAAGCCTTTGACAATACATAACACTCCTACACGTTACAAGTCTTGAAGACATCAAGAATTCAAGGCACATACCTAAACATAATAAAAGCAATATACAGCAAACCAACAGTCAGCATCAAATTAAATGGAAAGAAACTTAAAGCAATCCCACTGAAACCAGAGACAGAACAAGGCTGCCCACTCTCTCCCTATTTATTCAACATAGTACTTGAAGTTCAAGCTAGAGCAATTAGATAACAAAAGGAGATCAAGGGGATACAAATTGGCAAAGAAGAAGTCAAGGTATCACTATTTGCAGATGATATGATAGTATACATAAACAACCCTAAAAATTCCACCAGAGAACTTCTAGAACTGACAAACAAGGTCAGCAAAATGGCTGGATATAAAATTAACTCAAAAAAATCAATAGCCTTCCTTTATACAAATGACAAATGGTCTGAGAAACAAAATAATGAAATAATATCCTTTACAATAGTCACAAATGATGTAAAATATCCAGGTGTAACTCTAAACAAACAAGCAAAAGATCTGTATGACAAGAACTTCAAGTCCATGAAGAAAGAAATCAAAGAAGACCTCTGAAAATGGAAAGATCCTCCATGCTCATGGATCGTAGATTAACATAGTAAAAATGACCAAAAGCAATCTATAGATTTAATGCAATTTCCATCTAAATTCCAAGACAGTTCTTCACAGACATGGAAAGAGCAATTCTCAAATTCATTTGAAATAACAAGAAAACCCAGGATAGCGAAAAGAGTTCTCTGTATAGCCCTGGCTGTCCTGGAACTCACTTGTAGACCAGGCTGGCCTCGAACTCAGAAATCCGCCTGCCTCTGCCTCCCAAGTGCTGGGATTAAAGGTGTGCGCCACACCCCAGCCATGAAAAGAGTTCTCAACAATAAAAGAACATTGGTGGGCATCACCATCCCTGACCTCAAGCTGTACTACAGAGCAATAGTGATAAAAGCTGCATGGTATTGGTACAGAGACAGGCATGAAGATCAATGGAATAGAATTGAGGATCCAGAAGTAAACCCACACACCTATGGACACTTGATATTTGACAAAGAAGCCAAACCCATACAATGGAAAAAAGAAAGCATCTTCAACAAATGATGCTTGGTCTAACTTCAGTTCTGCATGTAGAAGAATCCAAATTGATCCATATTTATCACCTTGTACAAAGCTCAAGTCCAAGTGGATCAAGGACTTCCACATAAAACCAGATACAATGACGTTAATAGAAGAGAAAGTGGGAAATAGGCTTGAACTCACTGGCACAGGGGAAAACTTCCCGAACCGAACACCAATGGCTCAGGCTCTAAGATCAACAATAGTCAAATGAAACTTCATGGAACTGGAAAGCTTCTGTAAGGAAAGGACACTGTCAATAGGACAAAACGGCAACTTACAAATTGGGAAAAGATCTTCATTAACCCTACATACAATAGAGCGCTAATATCCAAAATATATAAAGAACTCAAGAAGTTTGACTCTAGAAAACAAAATAACCCAAATAAAAATGGGTTACAGAGCTAAACAGAAAATTCTCAACAGAGGAACATTGAATGGCTGTAAAGCACTTAAAGAAATGTTCAACATCCTTAGTCATCAGGGAAATGTAAATCAAAATGACCCTAAGATTCTACCTTACACCAATCAGAATGGCTAAGATCAAGAACTCTATCAAGAGTACATGCTGGTGAGGATGTGGAGAAAGAAGAACATTCCTCCATTGCTGGTGGGATTGCAAACTGGTACAACCACCCTGGAAATCAACCTGTGGTTCCTCAGAAAATTGGAAATACTTCTACCTGAAGACTCAACTATACCACTCCCGGGAATATACCCAAAAGACGCTCTATCTTACCACAAGGACACATGTTCTGCTATGTTCATAGCGGCCTTATTTGCAACAGCTAGAACAACCCAGATGTCCTTCAACCGAATAATGGATACAGAAAATGTGATTCATTTACACAATGGAATATTATGCTATTAAAAATGAGGATATGATAAATTTTGCAAGTAAATGGATGGAACTAGTAAATTATCATCCTAAGTGAGGTAACCCAAACACAAAAGGACATGCATGGTATGTAGTCATTGATATGTAGATATTAGCAAAAAACTTCAGAAGACCCATGACACAACTCACAGACTGTAGGAAACTTAACAAGAAAGAAGGCCCAAGTATGGATACTTGAGTCCCATTTAGAAGGGGAACAAAATAATCACAGGAAGCAAAGAGAGAAAGTTGGGAGGGAGAGGGGAGGAAGAAGGGAAAGGAGGTCAGAATTAGGTATGGGGAAAACAGGAGAGAAGCTCTGGACAGGACCAGGACAATGAATCAAAACATGCAGCAATGTGGGGTAGGGGTGGGGGGAACTCTATAAAAT
>JAJTUV010003740.1:0-41833 GCA_021653895.1 Mastomys natalensis | reverse complement strand
TTTTTCCTGTTTTTTCATCTATTCTGTCATTCTGTTAGTTTGTTGTTTTTAATGGGGAACTGAATCCGTTGATATTTAGAGAAATTAGTTACCAATGATTGTTAATTTCTGATATTTTGATGTTGGTGTGTGCATGTGTGTGTGTGTGTGCGTGTGTGTAAAAGTTTGAGGTATAGATAGCTTTCTTGGAATGGAGTTTTCCATCTAATATCTTCTGTAAGCCTGAATTTGTGGATACTTATTGAAAAAATTTGTTATTTTTTCATGGAGTATCTTGTCTTTTCCATATATTGTGATTGAAAGGTTTTCTCATTATAGTAGCCATGACTGGCATCTGTAATCTTTTAGAATCTGCAAGACATCTGCCCAGAACTTTCCAGCTTTTAGGGTCCCCATTGAAATGTCAAGAGTAATTCTAATAAGTCTGCCCTACATGTTACTTGGCATTTCTCCCTTACTGCTTTTATTATTCTTTTTATTGTATATATACAGTGTTTTCGTTATTATTTAATAGAGGGATTTTTTTTCCGGTCCAATAATCTTAATGTTTTGTAACCTTCTTGAAATATTTTAGGCAACTCCTTTATTTTAGAAAATTTTTCTTTTATGATTTTGTTGAAAATACTTTTTGAGCTTTCAGTTGAGAATCTTCTTCCTTCTAGTCTTATAATTCTTAGGTTTGATATATTCATACTGTCCCAGATTTGTTGGATGTTTTGATTGAGGAACTTTTTAGATTTAACATTTTCATTGACTCTTTTAATCTATTATGTCTTCAATGTCTGAGATTCTCTCTTTTCATACCTTTTATTATGTTGATGATATACTTGTATGTAGTTCCTTTTCATTTACCTAGATTTTCCATTTTCAGGATTCCCTCAGTCTCTTTTTTCTTTACTGCTTCTGTATGATTCATCTCCTTCATCAGATTGCTCATTTTGGGTTTGTTTTTTGTTTGTTTATTTACTTATTTATTTGTAGAGATTTGCTTATTTCCTCCCATTGTTTCTTTGTGTTTTTCTGGATTTCTTATCTGCGATGTATTTATTTTCTCTTAAAGGCCCTCTAACATCTTCATAAAATTGGTCTTATAGTAAATTTTTTTTGTGCCACATGTGTTTAAATATCCAGAGCTTGCTGTAGTAGGATTGCTGGGATCTTGTGCCATCTGAGGTTCCCAGTATGGAGGTGACCTCTGGTAGCATAGGGGTCTTCTGCCAAACTTGTGGGCTAGGGTATTCAGCTGAGGTGAGTGGGTAATGTTGGGGCACCTGGACAAGCTCTAAGGATTGTTAACAGGGTTGGTGGGCAGTGTTTTTACATGTTGTAAAACACTAGTTCTGATGTTGGCCCTGGTAGAAGAGGGGTCATTAGCTGGAGTTGTGGGCCAAGACAAGATATGTAGATGAAGGAAGAAAGTGCATGATGGTTTCTTTCAAATGTGTAAGATTTTCTATAAAGCATGAATGAGTATATTAAGAACTTTTAAATTAACTCTTTTAAAATGCACATTGCATTTTGAAACTAAAAAGTATCACTTTTCTATTTATTAGTAATTTAGTCTACCTGATAACTCTAATAAATCTTGAATTGCAATGATATGATATAGTAAATCATGGTACCATCCAGGTATATAATAAAAACACTGAGAAATTAGCACATATGAAATTTATGATATTCATTCTTATAGCAGTTTCTTGTTGTTATGAAAGAAACATTATATTTGAGTCTAAGAGAATGAAGCTTGAAATGAAAGGTAAATTCTGTTTACATAACAATGCAACATTTATTTAAAAAGAAACTTTAGATTTTACATGGATGACAGGGTTTGTACTGGCCCTTAGAACAAAGCTAAGTTATATTCAAGGAGTCATCCAGCTGTCCAAATGCTCCACTCTCTCTCCTTGGTAAAATTCATCCTTCAGTTCTTACTACACCTGAGAACACTGTGGAACTTCATATGGAAGAAGAAGAGAAGATTCTGGCATAGTTTATATATGAATGTGCACAAAAGGTAGACGCCACATGAAATTGGTTACTATACATCCTATTTTCTGGACCTAAATTATTCTGGTTGTAGAATATTCTTCTAAGCATCAGGACTTTAATCTTCATGTGGTTATTTCCCTTTCTTGGCGAGATAGATGCCTATTCAAATTATCAAATAACTATTAATCTATTTTGTTCAAATTAAGGAACTGTAAAGAAATCTGAATGGAAAATTAGTTGTAAAAACCTGGGGCAGAACACATAATGATAGGTATGTTTCCAATGACACAAAGAAAGTAGTGTTGCTGTGTCTTGTGTTAAAATTAACCATTAGTGATATCAATGCAAGAGGACATTAATACTCAAGTTGCCAAGCAATTGGTAGACACTTTACAATCTTTCTTTGAATATTATACCATCACTGAGTGAGCACTTAAACAAAGTAAAATTTGTTATAAGTAGGAGTATACATTTTTCAAGAATATGGACTCCTAACAATGGACATTGTCAGAACCAAAATTGGGTGCTCTCATTACTAACTGCAGAGATGGCAGTCAGGCCCTTATAAGGCAGTATCCCTTGAGATGTACTTTCAGGTACCTAGAATAAAAGTGATTACCCCAGACCACAGCTGCTATCAATGTGGTAGTACCTTGTCCTTGCCAGATTTATGTATGCTAGAAATAATTCTTCTATGTTTCTATCCAAAGTTGTTTTTTTTTTTTTTGCTTTGCTAAAATTTTTCTGTTTTTTTTCATTGAATATTTTATTTATTTACATTTCAAATGTAATCTCCTTCCCCATTTCTCCTCCCTAGAAAACCCCTATCACATACCCCTTCTACCTTTTGCATTTATACTATTAATTACATGCAAGTATTAAGCCAGTTCTAGGTTGAGGAACTAGCAATATAATAGATGCAAATAGTCAAGAAACAAGCAAGACTATAAACACAAATAGTCAAAGAGCAAGCAAGGCAATAAACAAAATTCTGTGAACACTCCAGTGATTATTGTTTCTAAGGGCTTATCAGGATGACCAAAATATCTGAGCCAACTTCCCTGTCATAGCCCAAAGTCATTTTCATGTCTGAAGCCTACTTCCTTGTTCTAGCCTATAATTTAGATTCCTATTTGAAATTACTTCTTTGTTCTAGCCTAATGTCAGATTCCTGCCTGAATTCTACTTCCTTGTCCTTGGCTAATGTCATATTCTTGCCAAGCAGCCCATTTTCTTGTCCGTGGCACATGTAGCATTCTTGCCATGCAGCCCCAAAAGCTCTCTGCCTCTCCCCCCTTTTTTATTTTATAAACAAGACTGTGCCTGTCTTAGGTCATTCTGCCAAGAACATCTTCCTTACCTGTCATGGAATATGCATTATCAAAAGCAATGCATTTTTGTCTTAGGTTGGTAAGGCTCTGTGAAGAATCTTACCTGTCCTTGGCTTACCAGCCTGTTAATTTAATAACTCTGTCTGGGGGGATCCATTTTCAGGTTCAAGCCATGTACTTTGTCTGCCAACATGTTGATGTCGTTAAAGACAAGCTTTAACACTATGGGCAGGAATAAAAGTATTCCCAGGACAAAAAGGGCTAGCATGATCAAGCTATATATGCCATTCTTGAACCTTGACCAAAATAGAAATACTGATCTCAGGCCATGAATAATTTTATCAGTAGTATCTATCACATAAATGCTCAGCAAAGCAGCTTTCTTGAAATTCATAAGCTCACTATGAAAAGTTAAAACATCCAGAAAGAGCCGGGCGGTGGTGGCGCACGCCTTTAATTCCAGCACTTGGGAGGCAGAGACAGGCGGATTTCTGAGTTCAAGGCCAGCCTGGTCTACAGAGTGAGTTCCAGGACAGCCTGGGCTACCCAGAGAAACCCTGTCTCGAAAAACCAAAAAAAAAAAAAAAAAAAAAAAAAACATCCAGAAAGGTGTTAAAATTATACCAAATACACTTAAAGTGTCTTAAACTTTTTTCCTAATTATAATTACTACAACTGTAAATATTAGAACTAAAATGAATCCAATGGTATTTGGCATGACACTTGAGATCGCTCATTACTTTTAAATTCTTATTCTCTTTACAATAATATGAATAGGATAAATAGCATCAATCCATTCTTCTAAATGCCTATCTAAATCCTCTTGTATATTCAACACATTAGTAACAATTTTTTGCTAAATGATTATCAAAAGTAGCTGTCTTAACTTCTTGTGTCAAAGCAATTGCAGAAGCAGTGGTGGAAGCAATTAATGTAATTAAACTGTTATACCAGCCATAATTAAACCCACTACCCTTTTGCTTCTGCTTAAAGCCTTACTCAATTCTTCCAGTACTTGCAAGCTTTGTTCAGAATACTACAGTTTTGTGATACACAAGGCAATAAAACAAAAGCTGGTTTATAGACCTCTGTAACTGACATGATAGGTTGCAACACACTAACACAATTAGAAAGTGTACAATCAACTTACATGAAATACTGTAGAAGAAACAAAAGTATTTTTAGCTTGACAATTAAAAGAGCCTTAACACATGTGCTAACACCTGTTTGAAATCCAGTTACTGCCCAGTTTGTTTACCTCTTGCTAACATAACATCATAAGGATCTGCTACTAACTTCCAAATATGTCTCTGAAAATGTCTAGAACCAGACTTCCAAATGAAGACTGCTATTTTCAATATTGGATTGATTTCTAGACCAGTTCATGATTGAGTCCAAATAACTGGTCACATTTAAGAAAAATACAAGAGTCATTATAACTTCTCTTTTTATTTCTATGTTCCACAAGGTCTAAAAACTTGAGGCAAAGAAGCTTGTCCTATCAGGGGTGTAGGTAAGGAATGGTAGTTTGGAAACATATGTCCAATACAGCTTCAGAGTTACCATTGTCAGAGCACTCAGCAAGCTCAAAAGTCAGCATCATTCTATGTCCAGCATCAGTATGTTTTACCTGTTGCTCTGTCAGCCACCATCCTCCTTCAGCATCCTGCAAAAAAAAAAAAAAAAAAAAATACAAACATGCTCTCTTACTCATATTAAATACTTGATCAGGATCATGCCTTATGCCAGTAAATGAAGGCTTGCCTTTCACCTATGCATAAATATGCCTAGTTGTAGAGTGCTTTAGACACTCAACGGAAAGTTCTTTGACATCCAAATTTTTTTAAAAAATATTTAAAACAAAAAGAACATTATTTAAATAAATTTGTGGTATATGGGATATATCTTCCCCTTTTTTATTTTAAGAAGATATTGTTTTAAAGTTTCATGGGCCACTTCCACAATCTTTTGTTCTTGACAATTATAAGGAATTCAAGTAATATGGGTAATGTTAAATTGCTGCCAAAATGTCTCAAATGTTCTAAAGCAATAGACAGTTCCATTATTATCCAATCTTTCATAAGTGGAAGTATATTATACGTTATTCACTGTTTTGATATTTCACATAGTCCTGCTTTTCACAAAGGAAGTACTCATCAAACAGAACTCCAACCACACATAACTACCAAGAGAAGTGATTAATATATTAATTTTATTGTTATCAAACATTCTGAAGATAGTAGGTCCTTATAACTGTCAAATTGAGCTGGCAAAATAATTCTGCGTGTAAAGATCTTTAGTACAGATGCTTGAAGAACTGAATTTCAACTACCTGCAATTGTGTGCATACCAAAAAGACAGAGACAGGAAAATCTCCCAAAATGCATGTGCTAGCCAATTTGTTAAACAAAATGAAACAGAAATAGCAAGAGAGACTTCGTTTCAAAAATAAGATGTAACAAGAATACTGACTCTCAAAAGTTGTCTCCTGATTTTACATGTGTGACAGAAAGCATATACATCTGTACATAAACACACACACACTTACTCACACAGAGAGACATAGAGAGGCAGAGAGAGACAGAAGGAGAGAGTTTGGGGTAAAGAGGAAATAAGCAGAGAGACAATCAGAGATAGAGACAGAGAGAGAATTTGATGATTAAGATGACTACTACTATTACTGCTACTACTACTACTACCACTACTATAAAAAAGGTCCCTTTAAAAACTCATTTTCAATGCCAGCCATGTGTCCCAGCCTTACAGCGATACATGGAAAGTGTCTATAAGCCCTTGATTACTTTACAGAACACACAGCACTATTGTCTACCTTTTATACTGCAATAAGACCTCTGGGATATCTGTGAATGTAATTACACAAGGATTTCTGTATTGTTTGGAGTGACTGACCTGAGTGCCAAGAAAAAACTGGACATGTCTCCTGGCACAGAAAAAGAGGAAAGTATCTGTAGACCATAAGAGTTTTTTAAAGAAATTCTCCCTCATTACTGTATGTATGATTAAGGGCAATGGAAAAGGACAAAAGCTCCATTAAAACATGGTCAGTAGTAGCTCAAACTCCAGGAAAGAAGATTGGGGGAGGGGGAAATATAATCAACAGAAGGCAAATCAAAAGAAAAATATGTAGTGGGATAATGTTGATATGAATACCAAGTTAGGTCACATAATTACATACTATCACATTGTGGAAAATTTGGGTTTGTGACTGCATTTGTGTGTGTACATGTGTGGATATCATTTTTTAATCTTTGTTCACATTGTGTTACTTGACTTTTCTATTGTGCTTCTTTGATCTTTAGGATCATATGGAAGTATATTTTAAACTTTATAATAGATTAAACTTACACAATTCTTAAATAGTGATCTGATATTTATTCACATAAAAGTTGTGTAGAAATGTAAGTGTACATCTTCTAGGAGGATTTAGAAGCATAAGATTTCTTCTGCTATATGCTTCTCAACGTTGTGTTCACCAGGTTAAAGATGCTTTGATTTTAAATATTCTGATAATATATAAGGTATTATTGCTATTACTTCTAGCAAAAAAAAAAAGCCTACAATTCTGAATTGTCCTCTACACACACACACACACACACACACACACACATATGTATATATATATATATTCAAGAATTCTTAATCATCTTATTTCTGTTCTCTTTTACTTAAATTTAAAATAACTTCTATTAATTATTCCTCAAATATTTGTCCTTTAACTTTGTGTTCTTATTTCTTTTCAATAACTTCTCTCTGTTCCAAGTGCTGGTATTAGGTTAGCAACATTCTATGTATTGTTTAAGATCATTCAAATGTCGAGAAAAAATGTAAAGTGAGACAATGTGATATTACTTTTATTTGACATATTTTATTTTCGTCCACTATATTATAGAGTGGTGTAAACTTCACTGATATTCCAGGGCTCTTTGAGTTCTTTTTGGATATCACATGGTCTTTATACACTAAGATACATATATTTAATATTTTAAAAGTTGTACTTCTTTTCAAGGACTGCTCAAATGGCCCAGCAGGCAAATGCACTTCCTTCTAAGCTTGCTTTGAGTTTAATCTTCAAGACCTATGTGGTAAATGGAAAACCTGACTCCTGTAAATTTTCTATGACATTCCCTCACATGTCATGGTTCTTACATGGACACACACACACACATACACACACGCACACACTAAGGAATTTAAAATAATATTAAAATAAAATTCTCTTAGTAATAACTTGTGAAATCTTTGCTTACTCAACTTGGAGTTTATATGTATTTAGTCTAGATTTTCACTGTGCTATTCTTCATGGTGCATTTAGGAAGTAGAAAAACATCATGTAAAATTTGAAATTCTTTAAAAAAAAAAAAAGGTACTGTCTTCAGGCTTCCCTTCTGTAGTGCCTTCTAGCTTGACTTTTTTTTTTTAAATTATTGCCTTAATATGTATCTAGTGTGCTTGACTTTTATCCTATGTTGTATTCCTAAATGTAATCTGTTGTCTCCATGTGAGAGTTCCATGGAAGTCAGTGTCCTTCTCTCAAGAAAAATAAATTAAAAATTCAGTCCATTATTAGGAATTGTATATTATAGCTTTCAGTATCTCTCTGTTCTTGCATTCTTTCTAGTATGTCATGACAGTTGATTTTGATATATATTTGTCAGATTCTGTAACTGTAGATGACAGGAATGATAGTTGTATAAAAGTATTTAATTACCACCAGAAGTAAAAACATAATGTCCACCTTTAAGGAGGTGCATGATGTATATTTGAGCTTGAACTTTAGCAATTATGAGCCATTTATCATTTTCTTGAGAAAAATGTTCATGACATATTGATTGATGGATAACTTTAGAAGGAAGTGTGAGAACATAGCAAGTAGTCTCTATCTAATTTTAGAATAATGATTCTAGTTTGTTGTATTTTATATCATGAAGGACATATACATAAATTTTGAACTATTACTCATGAAATTTGAGTAAATTCCTTTGGAAACTATGATCATTATGATGAAAGATACAATCGAAATTCTACACATGTTCTTGAAGAGAAACAGTATTACTTGAAGAATATGTTTATCTCTGATGTTACTGTGTGATATAAAGAGTAGCTAGTTGATTTGATATACTGGCAATCTGATATCCAAGTAAAAATGCAGGTATGCAAAAGTTTCAAGGGCTTCAAATTAATGTGACTCTCTTACATACTCAATTTTAGGACAGTTTTGGAAAACAGAAGCATTACAAGGTGTAGCCACAAACTTGTCATCAAATTTCAAGTAGCATATTGTTCCAGAAGTTTCTAAAATTCTTAATCGTAAAATTGCTAAAATAGCTGGAAAAGATTCCAAAATTATAAGCACAGAGTCAAGCAGTTTCCTCACAGAGAGCTCAAATGAAAACTTAAGTGATGTGAGGGAGGGTAGCACGTGGTAGTTCTTTATACAAACTAAACTTTTCAATCTCTATGAACTGTTTTCTCAAATGTTAAAGTATCACAGTGTCTAAACTTCAATATTGATATAAACAAAGCTATTTCTCTATTTGTCAAAGCAAGTAATAAGAGAAGCTAGACATATCACAATATTGTACTAAACATAAGGACAATCTTCATTGCAAGCAGAATGGCAACTGGAACCTGAAAGGTATCACAGATTAAAACTAAACAGGTTTCCCCATCCCTGACTACATAGCCTGTCACCCAGGTGGTCTGTCATAACCAGGAACACCACCAGTAAGACCCATGCCCCAAATCCTATACCACCTGACACCCCCACAGAGCACACCATAAATTGGATCTCTCCATCATCGGCTGAGAATCATCCGACTTCCACTTGAACCCATGGAAGATAAGCAAGCCTACCCATGCCACCAAGACTCCACAACCTACCAGTCTCCCAGGAAGTCTGCCCTAACAAACAGCACAAGGACACAGGGGAAATAATGGGCATGCTCTAACTAGGGAACAGGAGGCATTTCCTAATTAGACAGTATTGCCTGCCTCTCAGGTGGGCTGCTCTAAGTCAGGTCATACAGCTCTAACTGCATCCAAGTAGATTGGCTCCAGTCTAAGTCACCAGAGAAAACCAGATGGCAAGAGGCAAGCACAGGAACATAAGCAACAGAAGCCAATGTAATTTGGAACCATCAGAACCCAGTTGTCTTACACAGGAAGCCCCCGATGCCCTAACATGCCTAAAAAGCAAGATTTTGACATAAAATCCCATCTCATGAAGATGATACAGGCCTTTAAGGAGGATATAAATAACTCACTAAAAGAAATACAAGTAAATGCAAGGAAACAGGTAGAGACTATTAAAGAGGAAACAAATCCATTAAAGGAATACAAAAAAATACAATCAAACAGGTGAAGGAATAGAATGAAATGGCCTAAGACCTAAAAATAGAGATAGAAAAAAAATCACAAATGCAGGAAACCTTGGAGATAGAAAACCTAGGAAAGAGATGCAAACATTCCCAACTGAATTGAAGATATGGATGAGAGAATCTCAGGCACAGAAGATACCACATAAGATCTTGACACATCAGTCATAGATAATACACTGGGTTAAAATGTTCCTAATACAAAACATCCAGGAAATTGAAGATACAATGAAATGATCAAACCTCAGAATAATTTTAGAAGAGTATGGAAATTCCCAATTCAAAGGGCAAAAAACCCATCTTTTAAAAAGTCATAGAAGAAAACTTCCCTAACCTAAAGAAAGAAATGAACATAAATGTACAAGAAGCCTACAGAATATCAAATAGACTTAATCAGAAAAGAAAATCCTCCTGCCATATAATACTAAAAACACTAACCCTTTGTATTAAATGCATAAAACAAATAAGTATATTAAAAGCTGTAAAGGAAAAAGGTCAAGTAACATCAAATGGCAGACCTATCATAGACACACCAGACTTCTCAAGAGAAACACTAAAAGCCAGAAGATTTGTACAGATGTCATGCAGACACTTAGAGACAAAAGATGATAACCTAGGCTGCTGTATTCAGCAAATCTCTCAATTACCATAGATGGAGAAATCAAGATATTCCTTGATAATACCAAATTTAAACAATATCTTTCTACTAATACAGTCTTATAGAGGATACTAAAAGCAAAACTTGAATACAAAGAAGGTAACTGCACCCATGAAAACAAAAACAGTTAATCATTTCACAACAATTACAAAAGAAGGAAATTAAACACACATAATACCACTCACAAAAACAAAAATAACAGGAACTAGTAAGCATTAGTCTTTAATATCTCTCAATGAACACAATTCCCCAATTAAAAAAAAAAACAAACCACATGCTAAGCAGTGTATACACAAATAGGATACATCATTTTTGATGCACACAAGAAACACACCTGAGCAACAAAGACAGACACTACCTCGGCATAAAAGGCTGGACAAAAGTTTTCTAAGCAAATCGTCCCAAGAAACAAGCTAGAGTAACAGTTCAATGTCCAATAAAATAGACTTCCAGCCAAAAGTATTCAAAAGAGATAAGAAAGGACACTTCATACCCATCAAAGGAAAATTCCACCAAGATGAACTCTTCATTCTGAACATCCATCCTCCAAATGAAAGGGCACCAACATTTGTAAAAAAAATAATTTACCAAAATGGTAAACATAAAAACATAAATTGAAATTCACACAATAAAAAGTAGTGGGGGACTTTAATACTCTACACACACCACTGGACTGTCATTGAAAAGGAAAATAAAGATAGAAAGAGTTAAACTAACAGAAGTTTTGAGCAAATTGGATTTTACAGACAAACATTTCACTTCAAAACAAAAAATAATATAGCTTCTTCTTAGCAACTCATGGAACCTTCTCCAAAATTGTCATTTAACTTAACACAAAACAAGTCTCAACAGATACAAGAAAACTGAAATAATCCTATGCATTCAAATCAGGTCACCGTGGACTAAAGCTGGACTTCAGTAATAACAACAACAACAACCAGAAAGCCCATGGAAACTGAACAACAATATACTCAATGATAATGAATTTTCCAGGTAAAAAACAAAGAAAGAACTTACAGGTTTTTTTTTTTTTTTAGAATTCAATTAAAATGATGAAACAGCATACCCAAACTTATGGAACAAAATGAAAGCAATGTTAAGAAAAAAATCCTTAGCACTAAGTACCTTCATGAAGAAATTGGAGATATCCTATATTAGCAACTTAACAACATAGCTAAAATCTGTAGAACGAATAGAAGCAAACAGACTCAAGAGGAGTAAAAGGCAGGAAACAGCCTATTTTCAGGGATGAAATCAACCAGTTAGACACAAAGAAACAATAAAATGAATGAAACAAAACGAAGAGCCAGTTGAGAAAATCAAGAAGATAGACAAACCCTCAGCCAATCTAACTGAAGGGCACAGAGAAAATATCAAAATTAATAAAATCAGAAAGGAAAAGGGAGACAAGGACAGAAACTGAGGAAATTATAAAAAATCATCAGATCTTATTATAAAAGCCTATACTCAAGAAAACTGAAAAATCGACATGAAATGGACAATTTTCTAGACAGATACCACTTACCAAAGTTAATTCAAGATCAGGCAAACTATCTCAAAGTCCCATAACATTCAATGAAATAGAAGCATTCATTAAAAAACCTCTCAATGAAAATAGTCCCTGGGCCAGATGATTTTTGTGCACAATTCTACCAGACCTTCAAAGAATAGCTAATATCAATACTCCTTAAACTATTCAAAAATTAAAAATAAAAAAAAAAAAAGAAACAGAAGGAACACTACCTCCTTCATTCTATGAAGCCAATACCCATCAAAGATAGAGAACTTTAGATCAATTTTGCTTATGAATTTCGATGAAAAAGTATTCAATAAAATTCTTGGAATTAAATTCAAAATCCAAACAAAACAAAATAAAACATCAATAGAATCATTCACACCGATCAAGTATGATTCATCCCAGGGATGCAGGGATGGTTCAATATACTAAAAGCCACCAATGTAATCAACTATAAAAACAAACTCGAAGGAAAAAGAAACATGATTATGTCATTAGTTGCTGAAAATCCCTTTGACAAAATACAGAATGCTTCATGTTAAAAGTCTTGAAGAGATGAGAAATTCATGGCACATACCCAAGCATAATAAAAGCAATATACAACAAAGTGATAACAAACATCAAATTAAATGGGGAGAAATTAGTAATTCCACTAAAATCAGGAACAAGACAAGGCTGCCCACTCTCTACCTATCTATTCTATATAGTACTTGAAGTTATAGCTACAACAATTAGATAACAAAAGGAGATCAAGAAGATACAAATTGGAAAGGAAGAAGAATGATCTCCTATGTTCATGGATTGGTAGGATTAACATAGGGAAAATGGATATCTTACCAAATGTAATCCCCAGATTCAATGCAATTCCCATCAAAATCCCAACACAATTCTTCACAGACATGGAAAGAACAAATTTCAACGAAATATCCTGAATATCCAAAAACTTTCTCAACAATAAATGTACTTCTGGGTGAATCACCATCCCTGACCACAAGTTGTACTACAGAGCTATAGTGATAGAAACTGCACGGTATTAGTACAGAGACAGATAGGTCTATCAATTCAATAGAACTGAAGATCCAGAAATAAACCAACACACATATGAGTATTTGGTCTTTGAAAAAGACAACAAAATTATACAGTGTAAAAAGGAAGCATTTCAATTAATGCTGCTAGTCAACTGCTAGTCTGCATGTAGAAGAATGCAAATTCATTCATTTTTATCGCCTCATGTAAAGATCAATTTGAATGGATCAAGGACCTCCACATAAAGTCAGATACACTGAATTTAATAGAAAAGAAAGTGGGGAAACATCCTCAAATGCATTGACCCAGGGGTATTTTTCTGAATAGAACACCAATGGCTCAGGGTCTAAGATGAAAAGTTGAGTCATGGGATCTCATGAAATTGAAATGATTCTGTAAGGTAAAGGACAGTGTCAATAGGACAAAACAGCATCCTACAGATCGGGAAAAGATCTTCACTAGTCCTACATTTGATAGGGGGCTAATATCCAAAATATACAAAGAACTCAAGAAGCTAGATTCCAAACACCAAAAAAAAAAAAAAAAAAAAAAAAAAAAGATTAAAAATTGGGTGGAGAACTAAACAGAGAATTCAGAGGAAATTTGAATGGCTGAGAAGCATTTAATGAAATGTTCAACATTCTTAGTCATCAGGGAATTACAAATCAAAATGACCCAAGATTCCTCCTTATACCAATGAGAATGGCTAAGATTAAAAACTCAAGTAACAGCAGGTGCTGTAGAGGATGTGGAGAAAGAGGAACATAGCTGGTGGGATTGCAAACTGGTACAACCACTCTGGAAATCAATCTGGAGGTTCCTCCAAAAATTGGGAATAGTTCTACCTGAAGACTGACCTATACCACTCCTGGACATGCAAAAAATGATATACCATACCATACTGACATGTGAACCACTACGTTCATAGCAGCCTTATTCATAATAGCTAGAATAAGAAGCTGGAAACAACCCACATGTCCCTAACCTCAAGCAGGGAATTCAGAAAATGTGGTTCATTTACACAATGCAACACTGTTCTGCTATTAAAAATGAGGACATCATGAATTTTGAAGACAAATAAATGGAACTAGAAGATACCATCCTGACTGAGGTAACCCTATGACCAAAAGAATATGCATGGTATGTACTCTCTGACAAACAGATATGAGCCAAAAAAAATACAGAATACCCATGATATATCTCACAGACCATATGAATTTTAACAAGAAGGAAGCCAAAGATAGGATTCTCCATCCTATTTAGAATAAAATAATCACAGAAGGCAGAGGGAGGGAGGGACCTGGAAGCAAGAGAAGAGGTGGAGGGAAAAGAGGGGGCATATTCATTTTCTTTTTTATTTTTGAGACAGGGTTTCTCTGTATAGCCCTGGCTGTCCTGGAATTCACCCTGTAGATCAGGCTGGCCTCAAACTCAGAAATCTGCCTGCCTCTGCCTCCCAAGTGCTGAGATTAAAGGTGTGTGCCACCACTGCCCAGAGAGGGAGCATATTCAAATGTGGTGGCAAACAGGGACGGAAGTTCAGAGGGCCAGGAGAATGAATGAAAGTATGCAGTTGTCTGAGGTATGAAGCAGGGAATTTTCTAGAGCGACACAGAGACCTGGAATATGAAAGGCTCCCCAGACTGAGTTGGGATGACCTTAGCCAAAAAGACCAACAGCGGAGAGATGGAATCTTAAGAAATAACCTGTTTATAGACAGGGCCCCATTGGAGGAATGAAGCTAACAACCTACCTTCGAATTTTTGATCCGGGATTTTTTTCTGTCTAAAAGAAATGCAGGGACCAAAACTGGAAAAGAGACGGAAGGAAAATCCATAGAGTTACCAGGCCAACTTGGGATCTATTCCATTCACAGGCACCAAACATTTACGCTATTAGTGATACCGTGCTGTGCTTTCAGACAGGAGCCAAACATGGCTCTCCTCTGAGAGACTGTACCAGCTGCTGACTGAGACAGATGCAGATACTTACAGCCAATCATTAGACTGAGGTAGAGGACTCCAATGGAAGAGCTAGGGGAGGGATTGAATAAACTGAAGGGAATGGTAACCCCAGAGGTAAAACTAGTATCAACTAATCCAGATGGCTAAGAGCTCCAGAGACGAAGCCACCAACAAAAGAGCATGCATAGGCTTGTCAATGGATCCCCGGCACATATTTAGCAGAAGACTATCTTTTATTTCTCAATGGGAGAGGATGTGCCTAATCCTGTAGAGACTTGATTTCTCATGCTAGGGAGATGCTAGGGTAGAAGTGAAGTGGGGGTAGGTGCGTGGGTGAGGGGGTGGGTGAGTGAGTAAGCACCTCAAAAGGGGCAATTGGTAGGGGTATTGGATGAAGATCTCTGGGAGGGAGTACCAGGAAGGGGGCCAATATTTGGAATATAAATAAATAAAGTAATTTAATTTAAAAAAGAACGAAAAAGTAAAACTAGACAAGTTTGTTGCAAGGTCTGTTTCTTTGAGGACAGTTGAGTACACTTATCTGTGGCTACAGGGAGAAATATTTTAATGTAGTCAGGAATTTTGCTGTTTTAATATATTGGTAGTTCTATTATATCCTCCATGATCCATGAGCTCATTATCATTGGGTAGTTACTTGGTAAGTTTCACCGTGTAAGGTATAATTTTTCTCTTGTTGGCTGTTTCTTAAAATCCATTTACAGATGCCGGGCAGTAGTGGTGCACACCTTTAATCCCAGCACTTGGGAGGCAGAGGCAGGTGGTTTCCGAGTTCAAGACCAGCCTGGTCTACAGAGTGAGTTCCAGGACAGCCAGGGCTACACAGAGAAACCCTGTCTCGAAAAACAAAACCAAAAAATTCAAAAACCAAAAACCAAAAACAAAAAAACAAAAAACAAACAAACAAGCAAAAAAAACCAACCAAACAACCAAACACACACACACACACACACACACACACACACACACAAAAAAAAAAAAAAAAAAAACCCAAAACCAAAATAAAACAAAAATCCATTTACAGAGCTGTTGATTGCCACCAATGTAGGTGTGCCATTATTGACCCTTATTGTTATCCTGTCATGCTGGTCATTGATAGGGTGGATAGATCTCATGCCATGATGGTCATTGTTGGGGTTGGTAGGTGTCATATCTGGGTAGGACTATTGGTTACTTCCCTCCTTTGAAAACTTGCATGGTGCCTTCTGGTATCATAAAAGCTAGTCTACAGGCAAAAGACATTTGGATCTGTTCTAGTCTTGTGTCTGTGTCTTTAGCAGTAGTTATATATCTTTTTAGGGAAACAAGAGCAACTGTAGTTTGTAATGTTTGGGAATCTTGTACAATGGTGACAGAGAACTGACAAGGTGGCTTTTGAGTTTCTGGTTATAGGATATTTGTGAGATGGTTTATGGCCCTTGGAGGGAACCTTGCCAATTCAACAGAGAAAATTTCTCTCTAGATAATACTAGTATTATATATCAAACTCTATTATATCTATATTTACAAACTGACCTGTGTATTGAAGTAGAAGTCTTTGGCTATGTCATGTGATGCATACTCACATGGTATTTTGGTGAAACAAGTCCCATGGGAGGACATCCAATGATTCGAGAGAATATAAATAGGATTCAATGGACGGTTACAGCATACTTGCATAGATAGCCTTGCTATGTTCTCTGTCTTTGCATCTTCGCTGATCTTGTTGAGAGAGGCACAGCAGAGAACATCTGGACACCCTGCTGTTTCTAGCCACCCCCTTTGACTTGTGTTGATTTGACTGTGGCCTGGCTGTTTCTGCTAAGTCATGCCACCACGGCTGACTTGTGTTAGTATCCTGACACTCTGAACTGGACTGCTGGTTTCCTGACAGTGGAGATTGGAATTGCCCCAAGAAATATTTCTAAACAGATCCACATTCCTTTGTCTAATTTACCAGATTTTCTCCCTTACCATTGGATGGTAGGCTAGAAGGAGAGGTTGAAGCATTTGAGAATCCTCACTAAAAGTAAGGTTTCAGATTGGGAGTGATATGCAGGGTACCTCACCCACTAAGAGGAGAAGGGGAAGGGGGTTGGGGGGAATTGTGGGAGATGGTGACCTGGACAGGGCAGTAAGAAGGATGTAAAGTGGATAAGTTAAAAAAAAAAAGGTAGAATTTAAAATCTCTAAACTTACAGTACATACTATATTTAAAAACATTTATTTAATCTTTTTATTTGTTTTGTTTTTTTTTAAAGCAAGATTTTTTTGTGTGACAGTCATGGCCGTCCTGGAATTGTCTTTGTAGATCAGGCTGACCTGGAACTCTCAGAAGTCTGCCTGCCTCTGTCTCCACTTCTGCTTTTGCAGTGCAGGGATTAAAAGTGAGTGTGACCAATTCTTGTACATACTGTTTTTGTTATAGATCATATTAAGTAGTAAAGAAATCTTTATCATCTACAATGCTATCCCAGAAGAACGGAAGAAAATGTGGCTTGCTTGTCATCAATAGCTAGACATACAGAGCTTCTTCCCACATAACATGCCCTAGGCTTCATGATTTGTTCATTTCATACTGACTTTATTACCTCGACACAGAATCATTATGCTGAAATCTCATAGTTCTAGAGAACAGAATGAACCATTCTTGTATATGCAATTATTTTTGAGCCCATATGAAATTATAAATAATATAGACTAGATGAGACTAGTACAGACTTAAGTGGTTTTTAACTTAATGGCTAGTTGTTTTTGTAAAAGTTTTGTTTCTTTTCTCTTTTAATATAACGAATTTTGTCATATATATTTGAAAACCTACCTCTAAGACCCTTTCTCTTTCTGTCTCTGTCTCTCTCTACATGTATGCACACACACACACACACACACACACACAACACACACACACACAAACTCTTGAAGTTACATTGAAGATTTCTTTTAATTTCATTAAGACATAATAAAAATTGTAACAGCATTGTACATATATGGAGTTACTTTATTGGTACATCTCCAAAGGTATGTAGAGTCTTTGTGGCCCGTGAATATTCAGACTACCTCCTTTGCTTATAAAATAGGGGAAAAGCAATTATATATCAAACTCTAATTTATTAAATTTTATTTACCAGTATTATATATATATCCACTGCATAAGTTTGACAAATATATAATAGTTATATAATAATGTAAAGAGATTTGAAGAAAGATGCAATACTAAAGGGTATTTAATTTTTCTGGATTTTCTGATATCATTCTTCAATAAGTTTAGGGTCACATTTTCATATTTCTGCTTCACTTGTGTTTTTTCTTCTTAGACCTTTTGAATCAATGATTTCTATTTTTCTATTGATCCTCATATAATATGTACAAAATATTTTCTGTATGGTTTGGTCTTTTTGATGTACGTAAAGGATCTTTTATTAGTCGGATTTACATTATCTTAAAAGGTGCTTCTCAAACATCCTTTGAGTGTATAAGTATAATCTGCCCTGATGTAGCACACTGATTAATTTTGCTTGCTTTCACAAATGACAAGCTCAAAAGTCTCACCTTGTATATACACTGTCTCCCACTCAGCAGATGATAGATGTTTTCCCATTTACTTGGTGACTGTTGCTAATGGTTATTTTACAACAGAAACTTATAATAGAAAGTTATAGAAAGGAAAATAATGACCCTAAACTTAATTCAGATCAATTCAAACAACAAAGGGGTAAGCAAAGGTACAGGGTAAAGAAATGAGTGTGGCCTAGGATTTAAAAATAACTGTATCACAGAACATCCTTTGAAATGGTTCTTGACTTTCCTATGTTGGTTTGCATGTCTTGTTAGCATATTTGCATGTGCAGATGTTATTATCATGGTCATCTTTAATCCTTTATACTATCACAGGATGAAGTTTCCTCATGTAACTATGATTTAGCTTTTAATTTCCTAGATACTATAGTACTTCTATAGTTTATTTTCTTTTGCCCTTCACTGTTTGTGACTATTCATTCACCATTCAAAATTATTGTAATCTTATGTTCTCTAAAATAACCCCTCAAACAGTATATATTTATATTCACTATCACGTATTCTTGAGCAACTAAACCTTATTTAAGTCTCTAAATGTTCTATCATCCTCATTTCATGGCTACTCTTCTTACAAACAGCAACAACTAGAGGCAGATGCTCACAACTAACCATTAAACTGATCATGGGGTTCCCAACAGAGAAGACAGAGTGAAGACTGAAGGAGTAGAAAGGGTAGGGTACCCCATGAGGAGAGCAACAATACCAACCAACCAGAGCCCCCAGGGTCTAAACCACCAGCCTGGGAGCGCTTAGGGAGGGACCCATGGCTCCAGCTATATATGCAAGGGAGCTATATATAAGTGGGAGAAGAGATTCTTGGTCCCATGAAGGCTGGACATCGTGGGGAATAGTATTCGAGGTTGGGGAGGTGAGGTTCTGGGGAGGGTGGGTGTGGGTACACCATCATAGAGGCAGGAGGAGGGGGGAAGGGATAGGGAGTTCCTGGGAGGGAGGGGTAAAGGGGGTAAGGGGAAAACACCTGAAATGTAAATAAAAGTTCCAATAAAAAAATTAAAAAAAAAAAAAAAGACTAACTAAATTCTGGACTGGTACGTTGTTAAAGGCCAGCTTCCTAGAAGCCCTTCTCCATGGGCTTTTCCACTTTACTTATATCCTTAGTTGGAATCGTTCTCTTCTCTAGTTGAACTTTCTACCACCCTCTCACCTTCTCAATATGATGTTAACCTTCTCAGTATTCCTTTTCTCTTCAGGTTTCTATGTATGAAAGTCTGTGCTTCGATTTTATAAATCGTCTCCACAAGAAACAATGACCTCGGTTTCTGCCCTTGCCCAATACTCTTGGAATCAACGCTGTCTACTGAACATAATTTGACCATAATCTCCCCTATGTATTTCAAACTCATGTTATCAAAAATGAACTTACTGCTTTTATTCGATGAACTGGTGCATTTCTCTATATTTGTTAGTGTCAATGATGAAAATACCTTTTACCAGAGGTATAGCAGTTATTTTTAGTTTAAGCAATGTTCCATAATCGGGAGCTACAACATTTCTTCAAATGTCAGGTTTCATTCTTCATTCTTTGATGCTACTTTTAATCACTCATTATCTTTCCTAGAAGCTGGGAGTTACCTCTATTGCCCACAACTTTTCTAAACAGATACAAATGTTTATAAAACTATAAATCAAGAAGGTTTTTCTTTACAATCTTGTGTTGTAACCATCCCTGATCATATTTAGATGGTGTTTGATTTGCTTTTAGAGTTTCAACATCTACATGTACAAAAAGTGAACTTCTGTTGTTTTGGTTGAAAAAAATCAATAGATTACAAAAGCACAGAATATCTAAGTATGATAGTTCTGTAAACATGTTGGTCATCAATCTTTTCTCAAAATGATACTAGCTCCTTGCTCAGTTTTCTGCTACTTAAGTCAAAGTTTTTAATCCACAATCCATTCTTTATCACTGTTAACAGTGAAAATTGAAAAAAAAAAAAAAAACACACACACACAGTCAACAGTCACCTCCTGGCTCCTGACACCAGGAGTCTGAACTGGTTAGAGGAGTTATGTGTAGAGAGAATGAAGAGTTCACACTGCAAGAATAGTTTCTTTGCATCTGAATCAAAGGGAAAATATGAAATCATAGACAGAAACAGGAAATATGAGGTAATTTGAATAACAATAAAAACAAAGTAAGCATATGAAAAAATATATACTAACATGAAAAGTTAGGAGCTATTTGCACAAAGCAAAAATATTTAGAAGTAAAACAAATATATGCTCATCTGTACATGTAAGTATGATTGGGATGAGATGTAAGCTTGGGAGGAAGGGAGTGGCCAAAACCAATTTTCTATTCTGTGTTTTCTTTTGAAAGAGGCTCTTGATTTTCTTATCAGTAAGGTGAGTCCAGTTTAAGACATCCAGCTTTTAATATCTTTTTCTTATATCTTAAATTACTTTACCTAGACACATTTTGTGTCACAACATACACTTCCTTATCTTGAAGGCTCTGTTATCAAATCTACACCATGAAGTCTTGTTTCCTATTGTGAGATTCTGACAAGTATCTCTAATGTTCAAAATACCATTTTACTTGTAGTAGCGTCTTTGCAAATGTATATATGTACAATATATTTACATTTATGTTTGCATGCTGCAAATGTATATGTGTACTTGTGTGAATATGAGTATGGAATCTAAGGTTAATAGCAGGATGCTTGGTCTTGATTGTTCTCTGTCTTACATTTTGTGGGGATGTATCATTGGAACCAGATCTGATCATTGTAGATAATCTGTCTAGCTAGATTGATCAATGTGTTGTCTTTTTTGCTGTTGTTTTTCCATGCTATGGTATTACAAAAGGAGCCATATTTTGCCTGGCATTTACCTGTTTACTGAAAATCAAAACGTCAATCCTCACACAGGTGGGAAATCACGTTACCTGATAAGGCATCACCTTTGTATACGGTGTATCATTATTTTGGAACAGTATGGATACTCAGTTTCTATATGCTTCTGGTTTGCCTAGTGAGATATTTTCACAGATATCCTAGATATCATTAAGATACAAAATATTTAAGACTGTGTATTTGAAAATTTCTTCATGCTAATTGTATGCTAAAAATTTTAAAGTTATAATTATAGTTATGAAATTTCCAGTATTTTATTTTATGTCCTCTTAGATTTTTTTTGATTCTTAGAACAAAGACTAAATATCTTAAATATGACTTGCAACACTGAGAGGATCTGAGAAGGTTTGAAATTTCTACACCGAGCTCATTTGAATTTCTTTCAGTTCTTTTGGTTTGCAAATATATTTTATTTTGTATCCTTTCATAAGATGGATTTCTTTTCATCTCTGTGTATTGCATAATCTTTTCTCATCACACACCAACATACCCAATTACTTCATTCATCAGTCATCTGTTGTCTCTCTTCAATTCATCTCTCCTCAATTTCATTATTGCATTAGCACTTCATGTACAGTTTTACAGAACTAGACTGTACTCTTATATATTCACAAATGTTCTCTAATTTCTAAACCAACACTGGCATAGTTATGCATTATATTGGTGACTATATGAATGTTTATATTTTCTTTTGCTGCTAAAGAATGGCAGAATGCCATTTAAAATTTTTCTTATTATATGATTTTTATTACTTTTGACAGCACTCAACACTCAATGAACATACAGGAGTCATTTCCCATGTGAACATGCGCTTGCTGTAACATCTTAAGGTTTCTAATATGAGCATGTAGTTATATTACATTCATTTTCCCACAGTATCCTCACATGACATTAAAACATGACTAAGCCATGATTTCACATAGTTTCATTTTTTATTAATTGAATGTAAATATGTGGTTATTTTCTTTTTTTTTTTTTTTTTTTTTTTTTTGGTTTTTCGAGACAGGGTTTCTCTGTGTAGCCCTGGCTATCCTGGAACTCACTCTGTAGACCAGGCTGGCCTCGAACTCAGAAATCCGCCTGCCTCTGCCTCCCAAGTGCTGGGATTAAAGGCGTGCGCCACCACCGCCCGGCATATTTTCTGTGTTTGTTTTTATTTTTGACAAATTTAAGTAATACTTTCTACATCAAGTATTTAGGGAAACTATTTTCAAAGAAACACTTTTCATGTCTCAGACAGATTAATGTATGTAACAGATAATATCCTGGGTCTTTTATAAAAGTTTATTTATGAGACACACAGCATGATGTAAAAATAAAACACTTGGGAACAGCATCACAAAGAATACCATTTACATTAGGCTTCCATAATGTAAATATAATCTATAGTCACAATAATGGTAATTATTGATAACAAAAAAGGAAGCAAAGTCCTGGTTGGTCTAATCTATAGTTGTAATATTTGCTGACATCTTTATAATAAACAAAAAGATAAACATCTAAAAGGTAAACATATAGAAATATCTTATAAAAATAAAATACATCTAAAAATAAAATTATAATTTGTTCAGAAGAGGCACCGTGTGTGTGTGTGTGTGTGTGTGTGTGTGTGTGTATATATATATATATATATATATATATATACACATGTATATGTGTGTGTGTGTGTTTTGAAATGTCCAGTGATTCAGTGTGTAAATACTTTATTTTTATGTCTGATCAACAGTTATTTAATAGTTTTATAAATAATAATGCTTAAACAATCAAGATTCACACGCAGTTTGTCCTGGTGACATTGAACATCACATATTAAATTGACTTAGATGGGGATGTTCAGGTCAGTGATAAAATTTCATTTCTAGTAGTGTTCAGGATGGTTTCCCCAGAAGAAAATCACATTTGAATCAATACACTGGGTAAATAAGATTCATCCCTACGGGTGAGAGACATGATCATTCAACCTGTTGAGGGTGTGAACAGAAATAAAAGGCAGAAGAGCTAATCTTCTCTCCCTGCTTGAACTGAGCCACAAATCTTCTGTGTCCTGCTGTACACACTCCTTGTTCTTTGACTGCTACCCTCCGACTATGACCTTCACCAGCGTGCCCTACAACCTCACTCTGAATTTTTGAACCTAGAGTAAATGCCCTGATTGCTTTCTTTGGTTTCACAGCTGATAGGTAATAGATTACTAGAGCCTTCATCTTCCATAACATTATTGAGCCAATTCTTACTATTTATAATTCATATTATTTATTCCTTATTCATCTGTTTCTATGCAGAATTGTAACATAATCCCTAAAGTATTTTTCTGTGTGGTATATTTGAAAAGTTTATTATCTGAATTTCTTATTCATTGGTAAATGTGATTTGATATACAGTATAATAAAATCATCTACTCTTGTGCCCACTTTTATGAATGATACATGTAACACTATGTATATTAAGTGAAATGTGGACATAATAATACTGACAGGGAGCTCTCAATTGTTTAAAGCATCATCCTGACACAGCAAGCCTTTCATAAGTTTTGACAAAAATGGTTCTGATTATTCCTTACCTGAATGTCAAATCATAAGAACTATTGTGATGCAAGAGTCTTTAGTTAAGGCCATACCCATTTCTTGTAAGTGAGGTTTAAACAAAAATTATATACTTATTAAGTAATAAAATGGACTACCTGAATAAGGATTCCTTCCCTGGTATGCTCACCAGAAATGTGAAGAGTGCCATTGTTACTTCGTAAGACAAAGCTCACCAAGAAATCTCCATAATTTTGGATTATTTGAGCAATCATTTCTGGTTCATATAAATAATGGTGATACTAGTTACTACAAGACAGATAATGCTTTTCTTACTCGTAAGAAAAGAAAAGAGTAAAGGCCACAGAGTACTTATGTTTTCAGAAAATAAGCCATTTTGGAATTTGACCATGTTTGAACACTGAAGTCTGTTTCACGGAATGGATATCAAGAGAGAAAATAATGAGCTCTAGCACTTATGCTACCAGAGGAAAATATCTGGTGATTCAATCAAAGTTTGATCTAACTTATTAATGAAGGCATGTTTCCTTTTTAGAGATCCACACCTCATTACCAGTCAATTGATCTGATTACCAAAGAGCAAGACTTTCGGCCCTCGATAAGCAAACATTCCCTAACAGAGTCTTCTCTCTAGCCTCTGGTGAAAGTAGAACTGTGACTCTTACTCCCAAACTTGTCAAAGCTAGGTCCACTCATAGGTAATGTGAATACATAAATGAGTATTGAAAAAAGAAACAGAGCTAAAATGTATTGAGAGATAACTGTACATCTTTTATGGATTGTTTTAACTCTTATTTGCAATGCTATAGGATTGGGACTATTAACATATATTATTGTCTAAATTGATAAAAAAATTCAGAAGAAATTAAGGAATTTGCCTTGGATTTTACAGCATATATGGAGTAAAAGGCAAGGAAATAAGTAATAATGATGAAATAAAATATACAAAATATATAAAGAACTCAAGAATTTAGACTCCAAAATACCAAATAACCAATGGAGCAAAGACTGAAGGAAGGACCATGTGGAGATTGCCCCTGTGGGGCATCCTCCTGTCGGCAGACACCAAATCAAACCCTGACAGTGTTGCCATTTCCAAGAGGCACTTGCTGACAGGAATCTGTTGTGGCTGCACCTTGGGAGGTTCAGTCAGCAACTGACCAATGTAGATGTGAATGGATGGAGCCAACCATCAGACTGAGGCCAGGGTCCCTGGTTGTGGAATTGGTGGAAGGACTGGAGGAGCTGAGGGGCATTGCGATCCCATAGGAAAGACAATATCAGCTGGCCGGACCACACAGAGCTAGGAGGAATCTCTGGAAAGTCTCAGAGATGTGGCATGTGGGAGGGTCCAGGACTCAATGTGGTTGACCTTAGTTGAAATACCACATTAGTGGGAATATTGAATCAGAAAACACTACCTCCAGTAGCCAGACTTGACCCCTAGTGGAGAGATGGGAACACCAACCAACCTACAAAAATTCTGATCCAAAATTAGTCCTGACTAAAAGAAATGCAGGGACAAAAATGTAGCAGAGACTGAAGGAATGGCCAACTAGTGGTTGGCCCAACTTGGGTCCATCCCATGGATGGGCACCAATCCCTAACAGTCGTATTGATGTTATGGTGTGTTTGCAGACAGGAAGCGCTACCAGAAGTAGATTGAAAAAATGCAGATACTCACAGCGAAGCACTGGATGGAGGCCATAGACCCCTATGGAAAAATTAGGGAAAATATTGAAGGAACTGAAGGGGATGGCAACCCAATAAGAAGAACAACAGGATCAATTAACCTGAACACCTCGGAGCTCCCAGAGACCAAGCCACCAACCATGGGCTGTTCTGTGGACCCGAGGCACATGCATAGTGGAGGATTGCCTTGTATGTTATCAGTGGGGAATCAGTGGGAAAGGATATGCCTAATCCTGCAGAGACTTGATGCTCCACAGTGAAGAAATATGAGGTGCACGCTCTTAGAGGGAAAGGATGGGGGAATGTGGAAAGAAATTTGTGAGGGGGAACTGGTAGGGGGCAACATTTGGGAAGTATTTAAATTGAATAATTTAATGTTATTTAATATTAATAATTATCAAAATTATTAATATTAGAATTATTTCATATTTAAAAAGGAGTTGTTCATGAAGACAATGAGCTACTTGAAAATTTTCTCTTGAAAAGGCATGAACTAACATGCACAAATCTTTTACTTTCTTTCTTTTTTTTTCTTTTTTTTAGTAATGGAGCTGGAGCTACTAAAGCTAGGTTTGCAAAGTTAGTATAGAATAAGAACCAGTAAATCTTCTTAGCATTCTTAGTCTTCTTTCATTTTCATTCTATCTCTTACCTTTCTATATCTGCAAAAATGAATGAACCAAACCCATAAATCCCATAAAATAAACCATAATCTCTTCCCCTTTTAGTGTGCTTATAAAAGAATTCCAGTAGGTTTAAGTGAAATACGCTAGGGCCTCAAGCAGAGAGCTTTTCACACTTTTTAGAATTTGCTCTGGGGGAAATATCTGCTATATTTTTTTAGAAGTAGAAAATATATATGGTGAAGCAAACCCATCTGGGACTTAGCCAGTTCGTGGGATGAAAGTTTTTCTGAAAAAAAAAAAAAAAAAAAAGACCAGTATTATTATATTATCAATATACTTCTCTATAACCACTGGCTCACTAGCATTCAATTTCTAATTTTAAGAACCACAAGTTGAAATGGTTGCAGCTTTGATTTTATTCATTTAAACACACTTCAATAAATAGTTTTTTCCTATTCATTTTGTTAAGTGAAAATGTTAAGGATTCCTTTGTGTGTGTGTGTGTGTGGGGTGTTTATGTTTCAAAGCCAACAAAGTCATTTTAATATCAGTTGAATAAGAACAAGTGTAGGGAATTATGACCCAACTTGGTAAATAAAAAACTACAACAACTGCTGCTTGATTTGATACTAAGCAAAGTTTTTCTGATAGTTGGACTTTACCTCCAGCAACAGAAGCAGAATGAGGCCTTCCCTAGAATTCAGTTCAAGGATCTATCTACAAGGATGTCTGAAACTTTAGAGTTTTATAGCTTATATCATAATGAAAGAAGATGATAAGGTTGTAACTTTCTCAGTGAGTATGCTGAAAGGTGCTGTATAACAAAAATACAGGATAGTTAGCATGACGTAGAATAAAATAAGAAAGAAGTATAGCTGGTCGTAGCACATATGTTTTTAGTTTGGCCTTGGCAGAAAGTGAAAGTTGAGACAGATAGTGTAATCTTCAGAGCATTCTCTATGCTTGAACAGTAATAATGCCAACTCAAGGAAAGACTTTTTCCCAAATACCATATACACAATCCTATTTTCCTTTCTTTTCTCTTACAATACTACATCTGCCGAACAGAATATGGAGATTACCAAATTTTATTACACAGATTAAATAGACCTATATAATTTTCTTCAATCCTTTAGTTTAGGAATGGTATGTTGAATGTAAGTTGAAGAGTATGATTTAAAATATATATTTATTTCTGGAGAGAATGACTAAGTAGTTGAAATAATATGTGCTACATGCATGTCATTGTGAATTAAACATTTTCATTTAGGAATGGTATTCACCTGTTCTTGATGATCTAACTTGGATTAACCTTTCATATTGAAAAGTATTATCATGGTATTACTTATCATACTAACATGGACTGTAAATGTATAGTACAGGAGGAGATTTAAATGTATTTTAGGACACTGGCTGTTTGAAAACTTTACATTTGCTCTGGAAACCTTTGAAGGTAGATTGAGTTTGTTTGTTGGAAACATTGAGTAAGTTTGGCTATGTAATTCAAGACATATTCGAATTCATTTTGCAATCAGGTTCAGCTTGAACTTTCAGTAATTTCACTTTTGCCTCTGAAGAGCTGGGATTACAGGCTGCAACATGACATCTGACAATATTCTTATCTAGTATTATAGGTGAGAATATTGAGATACAAGCTACCACACAAATATGTGTTCATGCTTGAATTGTAATACATGTTCTCAACTTCTTTAGATATGTATATAAGAACTGTTACAACTTAGCCAACTTTTCTACTATCTTCTTCAGTTCTAGGCACATCTTAAATATGTATGTGAAGTGCTGAGAACACATATAAAATACACAGTGTGACTCTTTGGGGCTGAAAAATGAAATATGGAGTCTTTCTTGTTGAGCCAAGACTTGATGTAATCATCATTTTAAAAGCACACTACAGACTGATAGATACATTGTGCAGATGTAAGGATTCATGAGTTGGTTCATCAAAAATTTGAAAGCTAACATTGGAACAGAAACCTTAACCACTAAGTGCCTGAATAAAAAGCCATTCCACATTGCACTCTGCATTTTGGCATGCAGTTTTCTCAACATTTGTTTCAGTGAAACTAATTAGAGAAAGTAACATAGTTCATAGGGTTAATTAAGAAGTTGGCAAAAATTTGAATAAAAAGACAACCAAACAAGTGATTTGGACAGACTAACATATGTCAATTAGTGACCTTTCAGTGAGAAACAAATGATAAAGAAATCTCCCATTTAGAATACACACGATTTTGAATACAAAACTTTATATTCATTTTAAAGGATATATGTTTAGAATTCACAGTAATTAAATACAACACATACACTCACACATAGTGGCTGAAATCGATTATCATATAAAATACTATGTTTAATTGTGATATTTTTTCCAAAAATTTTGTTTTGTTCTTTATTTAATATGAACTTTTCAGGAAGCACAAATTCATATGTCGGTGTCATAATTTAATATAAGTCAATGATTAGCAACATTTATATAACTTGTAATTGAATCAATAAATTTTGATTTATAGATTCCACTCTTAATAGTACACATGTTCATGTCAAGCAAAAAATCACATGGAAAACTCTATACTATTAATTTCACTGTAATTGATATTTTAAGACCATTTCTAACTTATTTAATTTACTATAAGTCTAACAATCTTCTGTTATATATACCTGTGGGTTTGAAGATTTCTTCTGGGAATTCAAGATAACTAATAGTAGAATAAAAATTAAGATGACATTGTCTGTAAGTTGTTTGGTATTTAAAATGTTTATAAAGAGTATTATCAGTGTTGCAAACACTATCTTACGTGTTAAACATTACACACTATGTAGCATATGCAGTGAATTACATAAAAAGATTATTACTCTGGATAATGTAGTTTCAAACTTCAGTGTTAGTTAAGTTTGTTTAATTCATTAAAATCTGGGAGATATTTGTTTCCCTCACTGAACAAAGTAAGCTTAAAATCTCATGAGAGGTGGAAAATCAATATAGAAAAATATATACCCTATTTATCTGCTTTAAAACCAATTATAGATTTGACTCATTGTTCTTTGAACCTTCTGTTGCTTGATATGTAAACAATAAATTTGGACAAAATGCATATCTGATACACCTTCATTTGTGAGATTTAGCTTATAACACGCACTTCAGAAATAAAATTTATTCCTAAGTAATTATAGTAAAAAATGAGGATATTTGAAGTTGAATTCAAATATTTACCTAGTGTATTATGATTTAAAATATATATTTATTTCTGGAGAGAATGACTAAGTAGTTGAAATAATATGTGCTACATGCATGTCATTGTGAATTAAACATTTTCATGTGATAAACTCAATACACTTGATCCTATTAAAAGAAAATGAATATGTGTCACAAACATATCATCACACAACAAATACATCAATGCCCAATATTGAGGAGAGGGAACTCCAAGAAGTCAACCTCTAGTGGATAGATAGTGAAGGGACTCACGTGAAGGGACTAATTTCCTAACCCATAGTTAAATTTCTGACCTGGATTTGTCTAAAGAGAACTGTAGGGACAAAAATGGAGAAGGAAAAGTGGTCCAATGACAGGCCCAAATTAAGATCCATTTCACAAGGGTGGTGGGGACCAAGGTCTGATAGTATTACTGATGCTATGATGTGCTTACAGACAGATGGAAGCCTAGTCTGGCTACATTCTAAGAAGCCCCAGCAGCAACTGACTGAGACAGACTCAGATATTTGCACCCAACCACTGGACTAAAGTCGATCAGCCCTGTGATTGAATTAGGGGGAGGGTTGAATGAAGAAGTTGAAGAGTAAGGCAACCCAATAGGGAGACCAGTAGTTTCAACTAACCTGGACCCCAGGAAGCTCCCAGAGATTGAGCTACCAACCAAAAGCATACACGGGCATGACTGAGGCCCCTGACACATATACAGCAGAGGTCTGCCTGGTCTGATTTTAGTGGGAGAAGATGTGGGTAATCCTTGAGAGACTTCAGGCCCTAAGGAAAGGGAAGGAATAGGGCGAACACCTTGGAGGCATGAGGAAGGAGGAATGGGATGCGGAAATGTCAAAGGGTAGAGTGGGAGGGGGCAATGGTTGGAATGTAAATAAATAAAATAATTTAAAAGAAAGAAATGCAGAACATTTTTTTCTTTAAAAAAGTGTTCTAAGTGAAGCCTAAACAGATTTTTAAATTATTTTATTTAATTTTTTTCATATAGAATATTTTGTCTTCTCTTTCTCAGGTCTTCTTCAACTCCTTCTCAATCCAGCTTTAAACGTCGCTTTACAAAAGGAAACAAACAAACAAAAAAACCCCAAAAACTAGAAAATAAAACACAAGAGAAAATTAATAATTAATGAATACCAAAACAACAACAAAATAAAAAGCATACAAAAGAAAAACAAATAAAAAATTAAATACTACCAACAAACCAAAACCATAGAGTATGTTTTGTGTTGACTAATTCCTTTAGGCATGAAGCCTATCCTAGAGTAGTTAATATACTAAGTGTCACACCACTGGAGAAAACTGATTTTTCCTTTTCAAGTTGCAAATAACTGCTTTGTCAAAGGTAGGATTTTGTATCTGTTTCCAGTGATAGAATAATGTCTGGTTTAAACAGATTCTGTGCTCGTATTTCAATCCAGTTTGGTCTGGAACACAAGTTTCACTGGAGTTATTTACCACCTCTAGCTCTTATAATATTTTTCCTATCTCTTCTGCATAGATTCCCGAACCTTGAGGGGAAGGTTTGATTAACACATCCCATTTAAGACTTAGAGCTTCAATGCCTCTCACTCGCTTAAAATTGCCCAGTTGTGAGTTTCTGTGTAAATTATTATTGACTCTCAGAAGATGGTTCTTGGATGAGGGCTAAGTGGTGCTTGGTTTTGTGGGTAGAGCAGTATATCATTAGGATTAATTTTATTGCTATATTCCTTTAGCAGAATAATAGTAGTAGATTTTCTTTTATAACCACAGCCTCTCTTATCTCAGGTTCTTGACCACTGTAGTGATGCCAGGCATAGATTCAAACACAGGCCAGCAGGTCTTATATCTAATAAAAAGTGGTTGATTACTCCCATATCATTTGTCCAACTACATATCTTACAGGGAGATCTTGTTGTAGTGCACAGAGTTTGTAGCTGGGTAAAATTAATGCCTGCTTTTCTTCTCTGGTACTATGCAAAGTACTTTCCATAAATGCTAGTCAGAAGAGGTAACACTTCTAGTTGGGCACCAGCTAGATGTTTCCATGTTGTTTGTTTTAGTAATATGTGGTTTCTATATTCATTTCTTACTATTGGGTTATGAAAAGTAACCAGAAGCATTGACAACACCCTGTGATCATTGGGAATTTCCATTAGGGTCTCTTTAGCAAAGAGCTCAACAACTTGTACTCATTTATGGCACTGAAATATTTACTTGGTGATATGTTTATTTGGTGCATTATCTGCCTATTTTATGGGAATTCCATTTAGATTCCTTTTAACACACACACACACACACACACACACATGCACACACACATGCACACACACACACACACACACGTGCGCACACATGCACAATATATATATATACTGTGACCTCATGATTGGGAAATTCATCTCTGGTCCCTTACTAGGTATCTGACTTCTGTCATGATTTGTATTGAAACACATATATCTAAAGTTTAAAGCAAACATCCACATATTCAAACAATTCATGTAAAGAACATTTTCATGTGCATATAGAATTAAATAATTTCCTCTACTGTCTTCATTTTCTAGTCTTTGTTCCTGATTTTCAAATAGAATCCTGCATGAAAACCAAGCTGCACATTTACAACATATGTGCAGGGAGGCCTAGGTTCAGCCCATGGAGGTAGATCTGTGTAGACTAGGTATGCTCCACGGTTGGTGATTCAGTCTCTGAGAGCTCCAAGGGTTCAGGTTCGTTTACTCTGTTGATCTTCCTGTGCAGTTCCTATCTCCTTAGGGCCCACAATCCTTCCCCCTATTCTTCTATAAGAGTCCTCAAGCTCCATCCACTGTTTGGCTCTGGATGTCTGTATCTGTCTGAGTCAGCTGCTGGTTAGAGCCTCTCAGAGGACAGCTTGCCCCTGTCTGTTCTCAGGCTGGAGGTTTAGATCCTGGGAGCTCTGGTTGAATCTTTTGATACTCGTTCTAAAAAGGACAAAATAGAATCAAGCTTTCTTTTAGTCTAAATATCATTTTAGTAAACATTCCTTAAATAAACACAAACTCCATTCTGATCAGCAACAATTCCATTTGTCTTGGATCATGCTTGCTTTCCTGCCTTTGTGTGTGCCCTTCAGCAAAGTGCTCTTTCTGTTTGCATTCTGTCCCTTTGTATAATGAGAGGTAGTGAAGGAATGGATCTACCCTGAGGTGTGTTCTCTTTGTGACTTTTCTCTGTTTTCTGACTACTGGGTTACTTTCGTAAACAAATAACAAATTCTTAGAGGAATCATCATTTTTGTTACCTAATTTTTCCCCTGGTGCCTAATCATAATCTGAGGTCTTTATATACATTCTATTTCTTTCATTTAAGAAAAGGTCCTGGGCTACAAAATGAACAAGTGAATAAGATGATTTTATGTAGTAACTGAAGGTACTTATCCATGTCTCCTGACCATGTCAGACATGGTTTGGGTAACTCTTTTTTTCCTCTATGTTTGTGTTTATAACTGGTAGTGACTGATTGGGATACAAATAGAAATGATTCAGGCACTAAATTACAGAAGCCTCAACCTGTCTTTTAAATTGTATTGTCACCAAATTCTAAATTATAATACAAATTGTAGACATTTAATAAAAATGGCTAAGATAACTAAAAATTAAACTGAATATAAGTTACTTAATAAACATGTCTCCAAGCTTAATGTCAATTGAAATGTAAAGCAAACCATAATCTGCATTCATTTCCAATTTATAAGTTCATATGATTTGCTTTCAAGAATTTTCATACTGTCTGCTAATTTAACACTTCATGTTTTTTATATTTTAGTATGAGTTCCCGATCATTAGCCTAGTAAATAATTAAATTGAACATGTTGAACTGGCTAGATATATTAGGTACATCTTTTTATTTGTTTAAAATAAATCTATACATTTTCAATTATTTTATCTTCACCTCTGATATGGGATACACAAGCATATCTCCAAATCTCTAATTATAAAGGTGAGATAAGCAATGTTAAATATTGAACTGGATTTCAAAATACAGTGTGGTATGAAATTGCCTAAGAAATGTTGTTGTAGATAAATCAATCTGAAAAGAGTATGTGGGTTTTAGGTATGAAACATGGCTGTATTAATTGAACTCATATGTGTATAACTGTCATGATCTAAGAGTTAAGCTATTTTCAAGAAAAAAAAAGTAACTTCAAAACAATGTCTAGTGTTATATGGGCAATTATAAAACTAGTTAGTGAACATATAATTAACTCAAGCACATTTGAGATTAGCGATGTAACTGAATAAACACAATATATTGTCATCTCTCAACAAGGACATTCCCAGCTCAATACCTTTGGAGCAACATGATTATATTTGGACACAGTTTTGATTGCATGGGCAACTTCTATCAGTCATAAGTCATTCTGACCATATATGTCATTTTATTTGCTTGAAGGAGTCTCTTATCATACAGACTTGGAAATTTATTCTCTTACTTTCTTTAAATTTGATATGACATATAAAAGTATTTTTGAGCCTGACTAGGGATATATAAGGTTATTGGGACAGGGCACTTGAATATGACTCTGACAAGGAGAATATAGATCTGAAAGTTCAATTGTAAATAAAACTTCTAGAATGTATTACAATAGCTAGTGAGATAGCTCAGTGGGCAAATGTGCTTGCTGCCAAACACGCTGATCTAAATTCCATACCCAGGACCTATTCATAGGAAGAATTTTCCACTGAAAGTTTTCATTGACTTCCATATATGGGTCATGGCACAAGTACATTCTTCCCACATACAAATAAGCAAATGAATATAATAAAAACAAAGAACAAGACACATGCTTCCTCATCTGAAATGAAAACTTAAGGGTTCTTTAGAGCATCAAATGTGTTAGATTGGGTTTTGCTGAGACAAACACGTAAAGAAGTGCTTTTCTGAAGTGGATATAAGTAAACCACCAAGACAGACTCATAAAGGAACGTTTCACTTAAACAGACACAAGAGAGAAGAGGTTCTGCTAAAGCAAACATGTGAAAGGACACATGATAAAGGATACTCTACTAATAACACACATATATTGGTCTACTTTATATTGCCCGGTTGAGTTCCATTTGTTGGGACTCCACGAACTCAGGCTAATTAAACGCATATGCTGAAGGAAGACAAATGCTGAGCCAAAAGACAAAAAGACCAGAGCTGAGGCAAGACACATAGAAGACACGAAATGTTTAAAGGGTATAAATAGGACTCAGCAGAGTGACAAAGAGCTTAGCTTCCTGATACAGCTAGCTGTACAATGCTTGTGGGTCTCTCCTCTTCACTGATCTTGCTTCACTGAGAGGCACAGCCGAAACCTTCTGATGTTCTTGTTGGTTTCTCAAGCCTGGGTGTCTCTCCCAGGTCATTTCACCGCTGTTGCTAACCATACTCTACCAAATTAGACTGCTGGTGTATCCATAAAGTGTTTGAGAGTAGATTGTGCTGCCACTACCTACTAACCTGTGGAGTGAACTGCTAATTTCCAGATAACATAGACTGGAATTGCTCCAAAGAACCTTTCTAAACAGGTCTACTTCCCATATATCTTTTCTTTTCTACTACATCTGGTGGGTGGGTGTGGTTACAACAGAGATTAAAATGTGTAAAAATAGTCATTAAAAATAAGATTAAAAATTAAAATTATACTCATTCCATTGTGGTGTTAGCCTTCCTAGTATGTTCTGTTTTGTGTTTGGAAGCATAACTACATTTAAATATTCTGAGTTTGCACTGTGGCCACTAATTGTATTTTTACTGAGGAACAGAGAAACAAACAATTTGAATATGTTAGTGACTGGATCATCAGGCTGGCCCCACACTGCTATGTTTGGAGAAGTTCTACTTTTGTCTGGCATATATTCAAAGCAAGGTGACATCCAGATCCCTGCAGAAAAGTCTTCAAGGACAGTGGCAGAATTTTGTAGATTCTTCTCTACATAACACTAATGATGTAGCAGTGACAGAGGAGGCTGGAAGAATTGACTCTGCCTATTCCATCTGGTCAGGCAAAGGGACAAACCTATCGCCATGAGACTAAAAGCACAGAAAATCACGATCACTGTTGGGAGGGTGTAGAGTGCCAAGTAAAGTGAGACCTATAATAACCCAGCCATTTGAACCTATAAAACCGAATGCTGGAATGTTGGAAGCAGACTATGGAGGGTTCTAGAGGTAGTGAAGGTAGTACTGTGAGAGAAGCGAACTATGAGAGATGCTGTTATCAGGAGGAGTGCCCTTTTGGAGTTAATCAATCCCTCCTTTTCTCCCTCCTGACTCCTCCCTTATCATTTCTACAGTCTTTCTCACGTGCATTATTTTTGTATTCTCTTTGTAAACTGAGTTCATTTAGTGCTCCCTTTATGTGAATGGGTATAAATAATTGCTAGAACATGGATAGTGTCTCAGAGATCATGTTGAAAAGAACTCAACATTTACCCTGCTATCAGGGGTATTTAATGAAGGATTGGTGAAAGCCCTAGCTAACTAACATTCAAACTGACATTCAAGGTAACAATGGAACTTTAGTTGAATTTTAAAAGATGTATTTGTAAGTCACGCCATTTGCTTAGTGTAGACAACTGCAGTTTGAGATGAGACTTACTAGGATGTTGTTGTTAGAATGGGGAATTTCACAGGACAAAGTTAGACTTCAAGGACCAAGACAAAAGTAAAATGCCACATAAGTTATAAAACACTGGTCTGATGTCTGCTTTCTTGGCAGGTCCATCATTGAGGGTGCAAAATTTCTCCCCTTTAAAAAATAAGACAAGTAAATTCAGCCCCACCCAAATGGTAAATAAATAAATAGGTAAGTAAATAAATTCAAGAAATTATAAATTTTATGTTCCAGAATTGCAACTCAAATTTGTTTGAATACATTGGCCTGAGGCACATTATTCATTTCTTGATTAAGTTATGAGATTATATCTATTTGGCAACTTCAATAAGTGCAGAATTAAAGAATACTCTTATGAATCATTTTACTTTATGGGTTTGAGAAAGTGAAGCTCCATACTCTTATTCATACATGCAACAGTCTAAGAATGTTGTCTGGTTCTTATTTATTTGCTTTTGTAAACATTTGGGGAACAAGGGATTGTTGGACACAGTCTCAGACCATTGCATGCAGTGAGCATTGGGTATCTACTGAGCATGGATTCTTCTGGAACAGGCTACAGTAAACTATTGTTCCTCATGTTACTTCCTTTCAAATGAATGTAAATGAATAAAAGTAGAGATCATTATGTCCTATGCTGGAGAGCTTATCTGTCCAAGTAAATGACTGTATCCTCATATCTCACCCCATACAAGAAAGCACAATAACTTACAAACCATCGAGTCCTTTCTCTTGACTGGTTTGCATGATGATTACATGACCCTTTCAAAATAAAACAAGCAAGTTGGATTCTTGTCATGAATAAATTGAACGACTTCAATGAATTCTTAGGTCTCTCTTGGGTACTTAGAATTAAATTATCATTTTATCTTTTATTTTTCAATTCAAATAGAAAAATCTAGGAAGTATGTTGCTCTGTTAACAGAAACTAACACTGGGTGCAAGCACATCTAAATGACAGTCAGTCACAATCATTTTTAAATGAGCAAATTTTCCAGTAAAACTTTATATAACATAATTATTCATCTGAATACAATTATTATAAATTGTGTAATTATTGAATTTTTGTGTGTATGTGTTTGTTTGTTTTAAGTTTTGCTTTGGTTTATTTTTCCAAGACATTGTTTCTTTGTGTCATTCTGGCTGTACTGCAACTCAGTCAATAGACCAGATATCTGTTTGCCTCTGCTTCCCAAGTGTTGAGATTAAAAGTGTGTGCTACCACCACTGATCACATATTAATTCCTCTATGGGAACTGAATTATTATTTGCTCATTTTATGTTTATGTTATTCTCCATATACATTTAAATTTAAGAAACAGTTTTCTCTTGGTCTGGCCAGAAGTTTCAGTTCACAAAGATATCAGTTGTCATACCTGGCAATGTAAGATTTATCCTGAGAACTTACATGGTAGAAGGAGAGAACCAATTTTAACAATTTTTTCCCATGACTGCATATGTATGCTATGGCACATGAATGCTCACATAAATATGCAAGCAAACATACAACTATCTCCATATGCAAACCAAATAACTAGCAATATCAATTTAAAATTCATATTGGAAAATTTCAAATAGACTTCTCAATATAGCAGTTAAGCAACTAATGCTATTAGAATAAACAGTGAAACCAAAATGTCCATTTCCACTCTTGTTTTATCCATTTTTATTGTATTATTTAAATCATGCTACTGTTTACTTGGATAGTTTCATAAAATCAGGTTTTATAAAATAATTTACATCTAGATAAATGTGCTAACACATTTTAAGGATAGTTTCTATCTAGATCTCCAAATCATAATTTTTATCCTGACATTCAAAAATACTGTGTGTTTACAGGTTGTCCTTGCATAATATGGTCTATTATCTGGCACTTTCCAGATAGTTTGCTACTGATTTTGCTTATTTTAGAACATTTTTTGTGGTACTATTGTGTTAGTTGGATCTGGATGGGAAAATTAATATTCTGAGTTCTCAGTCCTAATAAGGAAGTTGTCATTGATGTGAGAACAACTGCTGAGTACCTAATGTGTTCTGTTGCTTCTTACCAGTGCTTGAATGGTAACATGGCCCAGTAAGCCCTTAGACCTTAGTACTACTGACTCCATGGTGTAATTACAGTTCAGAGGCTAAAACTCAGCATGTAGACACACCACCTGCCAAATATAAAACAACGACCTTATCATTAAAATCCATATATTTCTGGGAGTCTCAAAATATACTAACCTTACTTTTTTTTTAGCTTCAGTGGCTCTGCTTCTAGTTAAGTGCTCTAGTTAACTGAAGTATGTCAACTCAGGTGATAATTCTTGTGCTTAAAAGTTCACCCTGAGAAAGATTCAGTGGTATAAGGAATCCTAAACACCGGGTATAGTTGCCAGCTTGATAATAAATACTTTGAATTGACTTAAGCTCATGTCTGAGCATTCTCCTCTGCTGAATACCCTACATCATCACACATTTGGCATCATATGTATTCATGGCTCTTTTAAAGATGATGTGATACATAGACAGGTAAACTACTTTGCTTTGAGTTGTCAATATGAGTGATAAAGCCTCCAAACCCTCATGTGTTCAACACAACAGATCCATTTGTCTTTTCATTTTGGTATATTCGATTCACTTGAACTCGTTTCATGCTGACAACTTAATGGCACAGAAGAGGAAAAATTTTATGACTTTTAATTTTTATATTTTTATTATAAAATTCTTGTTGTTCTATTTCTGCCAACCCCATAATAGCAGAAATATTTATAAAATTAGAAATAAACTTTACAAAATTTCAAAAACCAACCAAACAAACAAACACAAAACCAAAAATAAGTAGATGTTACAATGAATGTGCATAAGTTAGAATTTAGAAAACAAGATGCATATACCATGAGAAAAATGCAAAGCAGAAAGTCTCAGTTACCCTAAAAACAAATTTCAATGTATTTCCTAACAAGTGACTCTTGCAGAAGGACTTGGAAATGGCTGGCTGTATGTTACATATGTTGCATTCATGGGATCAGTTGTTTTCTGAGAGGGACCAGCAAATCTGGATGATTTATGCCAAATTACATAAACTATGCCAATCTCCTATGTTGATTGACGTGGATAATATAATGAGATCTGAGTGTTGAGGTCAGATACTGAATAAACAAAAGTCTCATTATGTCTTAGAAAATAGTGAAAAAAATCAAGATGTTTTTTACAATAAATACGTAATATTTCCACGTAGTATCAGGCCAAGTAAAAGAGAAGCTATCATTGACACAAGATACTGAATTTAAATCACTTTAATAAATATATCACAATTGGTGTCAGACAATCTCAGAAGGAGGCTTCTTTTCATATTTTTAGGCCCCTGTGCCATTTTAGATGTGATTGTGAAATTTTAGTTGTTGATGACAGTTATTTCTCACCTTCCTGAAATTAGTCTTTAAAATGACTTTGTGCTTTAATGCAGACAGAAAAATCTTTCATTCTCGTGATCATTCCAAAGCCTCGGAAACAGTGCCATCAATCACAGGCAGTACTGATGGATGTGTCAGGCAATACGTACAGCTCTAACTGTTTCAAGGCCACTGACTTGGAATCTGAAATCTTACTCAATTCCTTTAAAGCCTCTGGCTTTGAGACAAATGAAGGGTGAGCCAGCCTCTGCTTTTCTACGCACAGCATATGAAACAGCAAAACCAAACAGGGAATGCTGGAATGCAAAATATCTTTCTTTAATGTTTTCAGATTGCAAATAATAATAAGAAAAAATTCCATCTAATGACAGAATTTGACTCTTAATCATTTAATTACTAATTAGTCACTGAAAAGTTTAAAATGAAACATTTCTGAAAATCATATGTTGTTTGATCTAAATAGATGTTTTACAATAAATTCCTAGTTATATTTATGAATAATGGCAGGGGAAAAACCCAGTATTTTATAGATATTTGTCTTGGAAAGAAATTAAGCCTCAGTGAAGGAATTAAAAAATGGGGAAACAAAATGTGAAAATTAAAGATTATGTGAAAAAAGTATTTTGAAGTTCAAGATTTCCAATAACTTCATATTTTTAACTGGCATTAAGTTTTCTTTGTTTTATAATTATAACATTGCATTATTTCATATTACTGTTTTCTAAGATTTAATCACATTTTTCAAGACACAGAATTCATCTGATTTGCTCTAGTATACTTGTCTTCACTTTTCCACATATTATTAAACAAGTTTTTTTTTTCTTTCTGACTTAGTGTCAGATACACCAAAAACTTCCATTTCCATTTCCAAGGACAGAAGAAAATATATTTAATTTTGAGCCTAGATTGTTGTTCAGAGATGCAAATCAGTGTCCTAAGTGGGACTGATAAGAAAAGATTAGTTTTTAAGCGTGGTACACCATCCCTGTTATTTTAGATTCAAATGGATCAGTCTGAAGATTTCCATCTTGCTTAGAGAACTAGCAGGGAGCTGACAGTACACATGAGAAAGGGGTGAGTAACTCACTGCTGGGGATGTAGAAGTGTCCCTTGCTGTGAGGATGCCTGTCTCTGAGGCCCTGCTCATTAATGCAGTAATGAGCTGTTGAAACAGCAAAGCACCACCAAGAGCACAGCTTCAGCACAGGAAACTAATTGGCTGTGGTATTTTTGTGCTCTTCTGCTGTCATAGAGACAACCATCCCTTCACACGAACGGACACTGGGATTCTTTTACTGATGCGACACAGAGTTGTCTGCACAAGCCTAACATTCTTAGAGTTTTAAAACGTTAAACAAAATATTTTCTTTTTTCTTTTCAGATATTTAGTCAAAATATCCTCATGCCTTTTATTTTATGTTTTCCAGGGAAAGAAAGTCGTTTCTTTATAAGTCTCACTTTGGGAAATCAGGTTACATAGAGGCTGTGAATCTTGTGCAAACCCAGTGTACTTCAGTACTGGGTTACAGAGTAACCTCTTTAGTCTGTCTACCTCTACAACCCAAGTTCATGCTTTCAATGCACAACACTGATGAGCTATCATTAAATGTGGATTATCTATCAATATTTCAAAGAAAATCAATCAATCACTGTTTTGTATTATTTGTGGACTTAGAAGTTTTCTTAAGGCATATGCTACCATGTTCATGGCTATTAAACACTGTGCATCATACTGTGACATGCACAGTAAACAAGTGTCAGGAGCTTTGGCTTCCTTCAGCAGGCATTAGTCCTCCTGAGTGCATAAGTTTCCAATAATAATTTCTTTCCCCAAGTTGGGCATTTAGTAGCCAGTGTGCTAGAGGCTAGCTCCTTATAGGCTAAGAACCTGTATTTCATTTTTCAATGTCTTTGCCTTTTTTACCACAAACTCTCTGTTGACATTACTCCTTATATTTGAACGTCAGTTAATTATCACAATCCAATAAAGAATTCTTCTCTCCTCTAACATACATATGGATATCTTCTCTTTTAATGACATTTTATACAGATTAGCATCTAAACCAGTTTCATAAGTATTTAGTAGCCCATTGTTGGAAAAACACTACGTTATGTTCTGTTAACCAGTTACATGGAATTTAAGCATTATTTGAGCATTATATATGAGCATTATTATATACCTTTAATGCTTTAACTGCAGAAATGAGACAAACCGATTATGCTCTAATTTCCTGGCTTAAACCTGGGAACTATTTAATATTCATCCTGATATAATGAACTAACGTTGCTCCATGCTACCACCCAGACTCACTGTAAAATGTTTTGATCTTCCACTTTACCCAGATAACACAGTGTTGCATTGCACAGTGTTAAATACACAGTGTTG